>RJWT010025416.1:0-16135 GCA_004365215.1 Cuniculus paca | reverse complement strand
AGTGGTTTCTGAGTACTTGTAGATCTAGCAGTAATAAAAGTGAAAGAAAATAAAATCTCAAACTCCATGTTCGGAGAGAACTGCTCTACACATGGACCTATTCAGGGAGAAGAAAAACCTAATTTATTGTTTCTCCCTCACTCTTCCTTTCCCTCTTTTTCATTTTTCTTTGAAAAATCCCTATGGATCTTCAGTAACTATTTATCTTAGCATCCCTCTGAGGAAAGTAAAATTCCTAACTCAGCAGTAAGTGTAGTTAATTCCCAACCAGCCCCCTCTTACCCCTTCACACCTGGCACTTCTCAGACTGAGAGGAGCAGAACAAACAGAGCCGGACCCCAGCTTTGCTGAGCCTGCTGAACACCTTTCCAGAAGGCCTCCGCGGCCCATGGCTGTGGCTGCCGGGCTAAGAAAGGGCGGTAGGGCCCTCTGCCCCCATACTAACTGGGGCCCTTCCCTTGGGCAGTTTATCTCAACCCAGTGACTGATCCAGAGTTAGGGAGCAGGGCCTTATACCCTCTGTAACAGAGCAGTGGGGACTCCCTCTTCAAACATAACTCACCTACCGGAAGAAGACAAGTAAGGGGGAGAAATAAGGTTTCGATTTTAAGAATCCATCTTTCTACAGACGCTAATTCATGCTTTCGCCTTTCCAAGCTTCTCATTTTCTAGGCTTAGCTGTTTTGTTCCCCCTTGGTTTTACTCAACAGCCATCTTGGCAGGTCCTTCCTGGAATCGCTTCCTGTCATGACATTTTTAGAAACCAAAATAACAGCATTTACCATGTAACAGCTAAATATTCCCATAGAGTATCTCGGTAAAACAAGCATTTTTGCATGGTAGCTTTTAGCACAGCATTGGGGGTGTATCCAGACCGAACCTCTTCTGGGTGTCCACAGTTTCTGGCTAACCAATAGGCTGGTCGCAGCACTGTCTGCTGTCACTCTGTAATCACATCTGGCATACAAAGCTGGCGACACTCTGGCTTCCGAGCTGTTCTCATGTAGTGTCTTGTTTTAATTTCAGAACACACATTTATTCAGGGAGCGAGGGGGGTGGTGCTTTTAATAATAAGGGGCAGCTGTGTAATTTTCTGTAAAAAAAAATTAAAAAAAGAGTGAAGCAGAAGTATGTTTTAATATTACATGGGATTATGAGATACCACAAATGGAATGTCAGTTGGACAAATTCAGTACCTTCTGAATTCTTTAGATTTTTTAGAAAGAAAATAATCACTCGTGCTTCTTACAATAGAATTATTTACTTAGCCCTTTACATCTTTAATTTTCTGATTTAAATTTAGCACAACATAAACTCAGAGAGGTGCTAGGAAAGATAGCCAAAGTGTCTACAGACAGTCAGTATTCTTACGCCACGACGGCTAAACCTCAAAAATAGATGCAGCCCCATCAAAGTGAAATCGCATGACTCAGTGTCTGGACAACTCAGGAGACTTTTTTTCTTGTTAGGGGAGAAGACAGACTGATCATTTTAGAAATACAGAATCATGGATGGAAGAAGTTTATTTTGTTTTTGTTGAGAGAGAGAGAGGGAGAGGTGGGGAGGAGTGGCATCACTGGAAAATTGAATAGAAACAGAAGCCTCTTTAAGAAATATCAAGTAAATGTTAGTTTGCTTGATTTTCATTACTTTTTAGTAATATATATATATATATATATACATATATATATATATATATATATTACCCGGAAGCTATACCTGAGAGATCAGTTTGCCCAACTCCCATAACCAAGAGATGAAGCCACAAGGTGCCTTTTTCTGTCTCCCTTTGTGTAGTTGGCTCACCCAGGCTTTTCCAGTTTTTTTCTAAACATACAAGGGTGGCCAGGGAACTAAGTTTTGGTCAACAACATATAAGGGGAAATCTGATAGGGCACTTCACTGATAAAAAGAGAAAATAGCTTGATAGAAAAATTAAGCTTCCCTGGCTTTGTATCTTTGAATGGGAATGGGTTGCCTAGAGTTCAGATGCCATCCTGGACCTGTGAGGGAGAGGGACTAAGGATGGAGAGCAAATAGAGTAGGAGGATGGAAAAAGCTTATTTCATTTATTATTGTAGCCAGCCACTGTGTAAAATCTGAAATGTGCTGCCTCTGGAGTTCTTCCTATGTGGGTCTTGACTTCTTAAGTCACTTTAAATAGTGGTGTCTTTTTTGAGCCTGATAACCATGAAGTACTGTAGGGGATTTGCTTTATAGAATGAAAATTTATGAATTGGTGCAGGGCCCTAAATTTATTGAGTAAATAGTTCAACATGTCAAATTGTTCACAGTGAAAATTACACATGATTAGCCTGTATCGTGTTTTGAAAAGAAGGAATAGTGTGTCGATACATTGTGGCCTATTTTTCTCTGAGGTAATCTAGCCTGTGAATTGAGAGACATTTCTTCTTCACATAATGTAGGAAATATGAAGGGGAAAATCGAGTTCAATATCCCTATGATAATGGTTAATTATTTGTTGCTCTGAAGCTGTTTTCATAGGCCATCCATAAACCATAAACACTGTTTTTATCCCCACCTGTGTTCTTTCTCTGGTTAAACAATGGTGTCTTCTGGCCTTTCTTTCACCTGGACATGGAGACCAGCTGGTCAGTGACCCTTGCTGTTTAATCATTGGGCCTGAGAGAACCCATCTGTGAAACATTAGGGATGGTGACGAAGCAGATGCTTTCTTACGCTTCGATATAGTTCTCTACCAGGTGAAAATGACAAACCTTCAGTTCTCAGAGTGACAAAGAATAGCTGCGTGTGTCCGGGAGAACTTCTTGTAGAATCAGAAATGACTTCTTCCCTGCTAGCAGTTGTCCTGCAGAGTGAGGACAGGAGTCAAGAGTTCCTGACTTCTCTCCTATGGTCACAAGCTGCTGGAGTGGCCTTGGAGTGTGCCCAGAGTTGCCCTAGGCACAGGCACAAATCTTTGATTTCTACCAATCCAAGTTCTCGCTTTACCTTAAGACCTTCCAGATTCATTATGACTTTGCAGTTCTCTCTTCATTGGTACTGTCTCCTCTTCATCCATTAACCAGTAGTGTTAATGCCAAGAAACCACCCCATAATCCTAATCATTACCTGTAAAATTAAATAGTTGAAATTTTCCTACTTGATAAATTTCTGATTATAACACTTGAAATCTTTCTATTCATTCATATCTGTAAAAACAATTAAAATAATAAAGCTCTTAGAAGAAAACACAGAAATAAATCTTCACAATCTTGGGTTAGGTAATGATTTCTTAGACATAACTGCAAAATCAAAAGCAGTAAAAGAGAAGATAATTTCTCTTTAAGACAATTTGATCTTCACCAAAATTAAAACCTTTTGTGTTTCAGAGCATACCAACAGGGCGAAAAGACAGGTTACAGAGTAGCAGACTATATTTATAAATTATGTATCTGAAATGTGCTTAGTCAGACTATATGAAGAAGTTTTCTAACTCCTTATTAAGAAAACAACACATTTTATAAATGGAGAGAATAATAAACATTTCTCCAAAGATTGTATACAAATGACCAACAAGCACATAAAAAATTCCTAACATTAGGAACCATTAGGAAAATTCAAATCAAAACCATAATGAGATACTAATTCAAATTTATTAGACTAACCATGATCAAAAAGATAGTGACAAATGCTGACAGGATGTGAAGTAGCCAGAACCCTCAGACTTTGCTGATGGGAATGTAAAATGCTATAACTACCTTGGAAAATGGTCTGGAAATTAAATGTAGTTGTCAAATGACCCAGAAATTCTACCTTTAGGTGTATACCCAAGAGAGCTGAAAACATGTGTCTAAAAAAGTTTGTACATGAGTGTTCATAAAAGAATTGTTCCTGGAAGTATAATTCATAACCATCAAAAGATAGAAACAACACAAATACCTGTGAACTGATGAACAAATAGACAAAATATTGTCTATCCATAAAAGAAATGGTGTTAGGCTATAACAAGGAATGAAGCACTGATGTATGCTAAAACATAAATGAACCTAAAATGATGCTGATTGAAGAAAAGCAACCATGCGACACCACATATTATATGATTGTATTTATACAAAAAACATAGATTCACCAAAATTTTTTTTTGTTTTTTGCGGCACTGGGGATTGAACTCACGACCTTGCGCTTGCCAGGCAGGCGCTTAGGCCGCTGAGCTAGATCCCTGGCCAGATTCACCAAATTTATATAGGGAGTGTGGTGGATTAACTAATGGTCAACTTGTAATGCCCAGTTGAACTGAATCAGCGTGGTTCTGGGTGTGGAAGGCCTACCTGAGGATTGTTACCAATAGCATAAAAAGAGAACTGGAAGGGAAGATAGTGTGCTGTTGATTCTCCTGGAGAAGCTTGTTGAGCTGACTCTCCTGATACGAACTCAGTTGTTTGCACTGTTGGAGGAGCTCAGGTCACTGAGGATGGCTGCGACTCCCTTTGTGGGAGCTCTGGTCCCTACCTTGAGCGTCACTTCCTGGCTCAAGTGCAGATTCCTCAGCCTGCTGGCACAGATCCTTCATCCTGTTTTAGAAGACTTTCTAGCTTCCACTGCCAATCTTTGGGCCTTCTCAGTGCAGATGCTTGATTCAGACCTGCATAAGACATTGTTGTGGGCCCTAGGCCTCCAATGGATGCATGGAGACTTTGCCATATTCTCGTGTTCTTCAGCTGGACTCATGCAGGACATTGCTGTGGGACCCAGTCCCTCAGCTGGATTCTTTGGGTCTCTAGTACATGGATAGATTTCCTGCAATGTTTTGCATTAGATTCTTTAGGTGAATATTATAGAATAATCTTATAAATTATGTGTCCTGTGTTAAATCTTTTCCTTTAAAAACTCTGACTACAACAGGGAAACCATAGATTAATGGTTGACTGGGGTTTGCAGGGAAGGAAAGAAGTGAATGGGAAGTGAATTCTAAAAAAGTGTGTGAATTCTTTTTAGGATGATGAAAATATTTAAAAGCAGATTATGATGATTATTGTACAACTCTAAATATTCTAAATATATTTCAATTGTATACTTAAACATACTTAAAAGGTAAAGTTTATAGTATAAGTCATGTATGAATTGGGATACTAAAAATAATTGCAGCAACATGTAAACAAAGACATAGGTAATATTACATGTTTTATTATTTTATTGTAGAATAAAAATGATTAAATTAGAAGAAAAGAAAAAACAATAAAAGAAGAAAGCAAGAACAAATGCACATCAAATTTTAGCAGTGACCCAGTTATTTAGAGGCTATTATCACCAATATATACCATACTAATACACTGGCTGTCAGAACAGAGGAAATTTCCAGAAGGTTATATCAAATAAGGATCTGGTGTAATTCCAATTACAAGTAGATGTCTAAGCTGTTTTTACTGATCATGGTTAAATTAGAGAGAAGGGGTGTCAAAACAGCCATGGTTCTTTAAAGAAAATATGATATATGTTGTTGGTAAAAGGAAAAAAATATCAGAGATTTGGAGTAGAACCCAATCCAGCTTGGGTGCACACTTTAATTATCCTGAGAAGTCCTTACCAAAGTGTTATCCAGAGGACAACTTAAATCAGAATTTTGGAGGTAGTATACTTATTAAAAGTAAAATTCATTAATTCTACCATAAAACTATATGTAGGTTAGTATCTCAGAAGACTCAAGGGAAAGGATGGAAGTAAGGAATTTGTAATTTTAAAAAGTGTTGCTAGGTGATTTTTATGCAACTAAATTGGAAGATACTGATCAAGAGTAGAAAAATCCATTGTTTATGGTTTCTGTTATGTATGATACTGAAGTCCAAGTTAGTAAAAATGAAATAGGAAAAGCAAATAGATTGTACAAAAATTGAAAAGACATGGCATTGTCCTTACCCACAAATAGGTTTGTCTGGAAAAAAAAAATCTATGGGAATCTGCAGGCAAGAATATTTGGAAAATGCAAGAAATTTGTGGATAAACCTAACCTTAGAATTTATAATGCTTAGCTACATTATTGAACACAAAAACAACAGTTGAACTTAAATATGTTTTTAAAACTCAGAGTTTATGTCCAACAGCATAAACTTGTACAAATGTAATTTTTTAAAAACACAAAATCCCTGATAAATATGGGGAAAGGGTAAGAAACTTCTAAAGGATAAAACAATTCAGGGAAAAGGAGAAAAGAAGGAAGGGAAAAGAAAAGATATAAATTAGATAGATAAGATGATTGTTCTACTAACTTTATTAGTTCTTAGAAAAAACAGTTAACATTCAATAACAATATTGTTATTGTTTTGGGCTCTTTATTACTGTTATTTATCTGTCTTTATTGTTTTTTGTTTTTCTTGTGCTTTGTTCTGCTATTGCCTCTAGCACGGAAAGAATAGATGTACAAGTATACGCTTATACATGCTTAGAACTACCCCTAAAGAGTTTATAAGAGTAGATTTTATTAAATATCAAAATATGAACAGCTACATTGAAGAAAATGAGACATTATGGTAGCCATAGCTGATTTCATATCTTCAGGTTCTAAAGTCCAATAATGTTTTTATTCTTTGATTTGATTGGTTTAAGTCTGTTTTCTACTACTTGATTGCAATATGTGAGAAGATATTTTGAAGAAAACTAAGGACATTAAGGTAGCCATTGTTGATTTCTTATTGTCTGATTTGAAGGCCTGTAATGCTTTCACTCTTTTGTTTTAGCTGGTTTTATATTATTTTGTTTTGCTTGAGTGTATTGTGTGTGAATGTATGAACAACCATTTTGAAGAAGGCAAGAGACACTAGGGTAGCCATTATTAATTTCCTGTCGTCATGTTTTGAAGACCTGTATTGCTTGCAGTGTTCTGTTCTGATCTGCTTTGTTGTGTGTTACTCTGTTTTTATTCTCTTTAAAATAAAAAAAATTTAAAAAAATATAATTCAAAAGAGCAACAAAAGCTACTTTAAAATGATAACAGATGAAATTCAAAAGCCAAATAATACTATATTCTAATTCATGCAGACTAATGTAGTGAAATTGTACAGTCTTTCATGGAATTAAGTCCCTAAACTTTAGGGAAAAAAAGAATAGGAAAGGCATGGGAATGGGATTGGAGTTTTAGCTGTATATGGAATACTCTAGTAAAAGAGTGACTAAATATGGAACAAAGCTGGACTAACATTAACATCTGTTCAATCTGCATAGTGTGCAACTAGCTTTTTTTTTGTATCTTTGGAATATTCTAAAAATCAATAAAAATTGATTTTCAGAGCACAGCCTTCAATACTGTTCAACTCTTTCAAACAATGTGATGTAAAGGTCTATTGGCTTAAATCCTCTCATCAATATATGCCATGCCTGCAAGCTGGACAGATGGCAAATACAACATTCTCTCTCCTTGACAGATGGATGAACTGGATGGTTTAATTACTTTCCCCTAGTTACATAACGAGTAGCTTTGGAAACGAAATATTTTGGTCAATAATTTGGGCATCTGGCCACTACACAGCATGTCAGAACACAGCTCTTAGCCTTTATAGTTTCCACCATGAGACAGCATAACAGAATTGCATATGTTTTATTACAAATACAAGACAGAAACTCTATGCAGTGTTTGTGCATTATCAGATCCTGTAGAATGAGAAAACACAAGCTTAAATTTTAGTTTTCTCATGACATTGTGCTATTGTGAGCAAGCTTTTCCATTCTGACATAATCCCCTTAAATGATAATCTATTAATCAACTTTAAAAATAAAAGCTTAGACATTAAACAAGGCCAAGAGTAAATCAGGTTTCTTACCAGTGTATTTGATTTTTTTTTTTTTTTGCTTTCGAAATGAGAAAACAAGACAAAGAGAATTTGGCTTATGATTAGGAGATGTAAATTTTCTTCTCAAGCTTTCCAGTGACTAATTGTGGACAGCATAAAGCCTTTAATTTTTCCAGGGTCTGTAAAAGTTTCTAGAAGAAAAAGATAGCTCAGGTTGAAGAACAGCATTAATCTTGGTATACACTGATTATTTGGAACACAGCGAAGAGTTTGCTGGGACTGAACAAAAAGTGTTCATGGAAAGTCATAGTGGGTGAGGAGGCTGGATGGCTTTGCATTTTATTCGGCATCATCTGAAGACTTGAAGAATGGTGTAGTGGTATCTGATTTATGATTTGTATTGGAATATTGTCATTTGGTAGTTGCAGAGCATACAAAGAAACCATATTGTATCAGGACAAACATACAGGGACTTCTTTGTTCACAGAATAAGAAGTCAGGATGCAGACAGGCCTGCGCTGGTGCAGTGTCTCCAGAAAGCCATCAAGCACTGCTGTTCTTTCCAGCTTTCAGTTCACCACTGTTTGCGTGCAGCTCTTGTCCTAATTCTCTCAGGATGACTATTCCATTTCTAGACAGAAAGAAAAGAAAAATTCAAAAGGTATTCTAGCCAAGAATTTACTTTTTACAGGAATACAATAATTATGATGGGAGGCCCTTGCGGTAAAAATATGTTTACATCTGTTTGGGCAGAAATGAATCAGCAGGTGGTCCAGGAGGTATGTGGTGTGTGTTTACACGTGTGTGTTTACCTACCTTATCAATGTATAATTTATATACAATAAACTCCATGCATATAAAATATAAAATTTGATGAATTTTGACATGTATATGATAATTAAAATCAATATCATCATTAAGATACCAAATGTTTCTAGGAAGTGAATATTTTTAAACAGGAATTTTGTCACATGAGTAAATCAGGCTTAGCAAGCTAAAAATGAAAAAAAGGAAAAATAGGTATTTGAGATGTAACTAACAGTATCTTCTACAATTTTCAGACTTATAAATTCTTCAAGGATGCCCCTTTGAGGAGTTCTTCTGGTTCAGCTTGGTGGACCACAGGAAAACTTTAGGGAGAGAGTCTGGGTAGCAACTTGCTTTGGAATTGCTTTTGACCTCCATCTGCCTTGGAAGGCAGTGTGACATAGTGTGAGTGTGACTCAGAGCTAGATGAGTGTTCAAATTCAAGCTCCCATTAGTAATTTTGAACAGTTTTGTTCAATGGATATTTATTTATTACCATCTATGGGATAGGTATTCTGTCCTTCCCTAGGCATAGAGCTGTAAAAAGTACAGTCCATCTGTTCACAGAACCTACTATCTGATGTTGGTTGAACCTATTCTATAAAGGGGGAATTATAGCAAAGATAATTTTACTTCTTATAACATGTAAATGTTAGTTTAATGGTAATTGTTCAAAAGCTGTCCTAGATTTGGCTTCATTTTACTAACACTAACACTTAAATTCGGGAGATTGGATTTCTTCACTAGAAATTCTGCTTGATTTTGGATTGATCCCAGGAGTTCTGATCTTTTTCTGGAGCTAATTAAGGCCAACCTCCTTCCTCACCTCCACCCCACCTCCACCAAGACCCTAAACCTCATTGGATTAAAAGCATGTGACCTAGTTTCTTCCCTTTGGGAAAAGAAAGTTTTCAAATATCTTCTTGGAATCTCAGAAATTCCCTGCCTCTGAAAATCCTTCTATTTTGAAGTCACTGAGGAAAGGAAAAAGTACTGGCCCCAGGCCCTGCTCAGTCCTCTCTGTGTTACTCTCCTTCCCCTTTCCAACAGCAGGAGCCCTGCAGATGATCCTAGTGCAGAGAAGTGAGACCTCAGACTTGTGTAGGGATAGTGGAATTGATCCTAGACTCTGGGGACTCTAGGGACCCCTTCCTAGACCACAGGGTCCCTAGTTTCTCCCAGGGTTATGAGAAAATAGTATGAAAATTAACAAATTTTGCCAATTTTTTCCTTTTGATAACATCAAAAATATATTGGGATGAGTATTGTAATAATTACCCTTTTTGAGTACTATTGGCCTAGCAATATATATATATAATTTCTTTATGATTATTCCCAATTTTACACAAAGGAATCCGAGTCTACAGAGATCATGAACCCTCTGTTCGAGGTGACTCAGCTCACAATGGGTAGAGTTGAGATTCACACCATCCAGCTCTGTCTTGTTTCTGCCTCCACTTTCTTAACCATTATCCTTTATGCTGACTGTTTCTGGAGCTGCCTCTTCTTGGGAAATATTTATCCCAGCTGTGTATGGCAACAGTTTTGTGGAAATCCCAAATATCATAATGATCAACTCTATTTCCCTTTTAAAACTGACAATTCAGAAATGTGTCCAGGAAAAGTGACTGTCTTTGCCAGACTCCTGGATTCTCTGCCTTTAGCTTGGCTATGTGCTCCCTGGCTAGGCCCCTTGCAGAGCTGCCAGTTATGAGAGCTTGGGGCAGGCTATATGCTGGTAGACAGGAGCAGGGGTCCCTACTTACACTTGTCTATCTGTGACTCTGTCTCTCAGGGACTCTGGAATTGTGTTTTCTGCTCAGGGTTAGTTGTGTCTGAAATGTGCTTGCATGTTCATTTAAAGTTAGTCCCTCCAAATTTTTACAAAAGTTGAGGGTAATAAATGGAGGAAATGCAAAACATAACATTCTGTGAAAATCCAAAATGCGTGTGGTATTCCTGCCTAACTTTCTAATAATCCACTTTTGCTAAGATTCTCTTTTCTTCCAAATATTAGATATTTCAAACATACTTATACTCAAAATATTTATCTGGGAATTCCAAGAGAAATGATATATGTATTATACTAGGTTCCTATTCTTCTTTGATTATGAAATAAAATCTGATGTTAATATCCTCTCTATGTGAAGTATGATGATGAAAACATGACCAATTCCGGTCTCTGAAGAACCAGCTCAAATGCTGCCTCTTTCTTGATCCCTGTCCCATCTACTAATAAATAATCTCCTTCCTCTAAGTCCTTTACCTGGGTCTTCTTTCATTTGTGTGCTTGATTATCGTTGTGTTAGCATTTCTCAAAGATAAAGAATTGGGAGCTACATAAGTAAAATAAACCAAACTCACATGTGTAAACACCGCATCGTCTCCCTAGTGTAAGAAACTAAAACTCAGTAAGATACAAAATCCCCGATAAATATGGGGGAAAGGTTCTGAAGTCCAAAGGTGCTTTTATTCTTTGATTTGATTGGTTTAAGTCTTTTTTACTATTTGATTGCAATATGTGAGAAGATATGAACAGCTTTTTTGAAGAAAACAAAGGACATTAGGGTAACCATTGTTGGTTTCTTGTTGTCTGATTTGAAGGCCTGTAATGCTTTCACTCTTTTGCTTTATCTGGTTTTATATTATTTTGTTTTGTTTGAGTTTATTGTGTGTGAATGTATGAACAACCATTTTGAAGAAGGCAAGAGACACTAGGGTAGCCATTATTAATCTCCTGTCATTATGTTTTGAAGACCTGTATTGCTTGCAGTGTTCTGTTCTGAAACACTATGTTGTATTTGACTCTATTCTGTTTTGTTTTGTTTTGTTTTGTTTTGTTTTGTTTTGTTTTGTTCTATTCTCTTTAAAAAAAATTGGGAGCTAGAAGAGTTTGGTGAGTGAGGTTAGAAGATCATCCTTTCCCCTTCTGATGATCTAAAGTCACTGACATCCACCAGTAACTAGAATGACTGTTAACATTCTATGTCTGTGTCATGGGCTAAGGTGACCCTGAGCAGACAGATTCTGTAGGAAAGACAAGTATGGCTTGAAGAAGAGCATTCTGGAATGATGAGGTATCTCAGAATCTTAGTTTTGGGGTTAGTATTGCCTGTTTTTTCTTTGCCAGACTCATGAGCTACTTCTGCAATTTGTTCACATCTACAAATGTTTGCAGTGTGAGGTTCATTCATATCTGTGGAAGTCTGTAACTTGAATGTTCATAAGTTGGAGACTTACTGTATTTGTATTAGCTGCCTTCTTGTGGCTGGGACAAAATGCCTAACAGCCAAACCTTAAAGTAAGAGTGGTTTATTTGGCTCACCTGTTTTAGAAGATTTAGTCAATTGGTGTCTCACTCCAAGGCTAAAACATCATGACAGAAGGCATGGTGAAGGAAAGCTGATCACCCGATGATAGCCAGAAGGAGGAGGAGGAGGGGGAAGAGGAAAAGGAAGAGGAAGAGGAAGAAGAAAGAGAGAAAGAACGATTTATACATTTAGATATATGTAACATATTTAAGTCATTTGAATAGCTCCAGACTTACTGCTATCCAAGTGATTGGTATTTTATTAATTTTATTTTTGTCTTTTAAATTACCTATAATTATCAAGTTATTTTTTGTTGATATTTAGCTTTAAATTGTCTTGACAGGAGTTTTGAGTTTACTTTAACCCTAGAGTTAATTAGAAGTGTTATATTTGAGGTTTTTTTTTTTTCCTGGTATAGAATTTAATCTTCAGGATGTGGAAAGCCAGTTTTCCCCATGCCATTTATTAAAGAGGCTTTCTTCAAGTGAACATGCTTGGCCACTTTGTCAAAGATAAGTTGGCTAAGTGTGTTTGGAGTTGTTTCTACATCTTCTAGTCTGTTCCATTGGTCTATTTTTTGCAGTACCATGCTGTTTTATCACAATAGCTGTATAGTATACTTTCAAGTCAGGGATTGTGAAGTCCCCTGCCTTCCTTTTATTTCCCAGAATTGTTTTTATTATTCTAGGTCTCTTCTAGTTCCAAATGAATTTTAGAAATGTTTTCTCTAGTTCTGTGAGGTATGCTGATGGTAACTTAATTGAGATTGCATTAAATCTGTATAATAATTCAACTTTTAAATTTTCCTTTTTAAAAACTTGAACATTGTTGCTAATTTATTACACCATAGACTATTTTGTGACCCCCATCTCAGTACTTTTCCCCTGTACATATCACTTTTGATTTGACTTCCTGTATTTGGTATTTTCCACAAGGTGGGTAGACTAGACTCCAACTTTCTGTTATTAAGGCTGATTACAGCTGGAAACCAGCCATACCATAGGTTCATATATCTGTCTCCCACAGCTTGCAGGTCTGGGGTGTGGTGCCAAGAAGGTTGATACCAGGGTGCAGCAGTGAAGGATTGTTGACTCTATGGTGCTTGTTCCTCCATATTTGGTGAAGCTCCTGTGCAGGTGTCAGATTTCTGGGCCCATTGTTCCTAACTGCTAACTTGCCTCCTGCTTTACACCATCTGCAGCTGTGCCCAGCTTCCTCCCAGCCATAATCTTACTCATGGTATGGCCTCTATGAGAAATCTGGGGCCTCCAGAAAATCTCCTTTCATGTGCCAATGGTCAGCTTCAGCAAGATGAAAGCCAAGGGGCGTGGTTGCACTCTGCAGTTTAGAGCCTTCAGCCATCAGATCTCGTCCCCTCAGGTAGGAGACTGTGTTCTGGAGAATTTTTCAGTTGTTCCTTTGTCATTGGTTTTATTTAATTTTATCTGATCTATTTTATTTATAGCTAAAGCTTTTCTAAGTTTCTGCTCTGTGGATAATATCTCCCTGGTTTCTAAATTTGAAGATCATTTTCTTTTATCTTTTATCTGTTATGACTCTGAACAGGAGAGTGGAAATCTGAATTGGAGGATGTGAGACTCTTGTGCTCTGATTAACATTTCCAGTTCTTTTAACATGAAGCCGGTTGATCATATTAGACTTTCAAATTGTAGCCAGTGACCAAAAGAAGATGAAAATCATTTTGAGCTTAAGGGATAATAATTATTTTATGTGACTTTCTTGCATATGTTGAAATTTTCAAGGTTTCTTGATTTTTCTTTTCAAGATACTTTAAATGACAACATTGGTAATCATTTTCTCATCAGAAAAAAAATTGAGACTAATCTTGAAAATAAGTTCAAATATTTATTCCTTAATTTATAAGATAATTTTTTTTTGCTTTCCTTATTATCCCTCAGTTAGGCTCAAAGTGTGTAAGAAATGGTTTCTACCTTCCTCAAAGAACCTCATAATAATATGATGGTTGGGCTGAGCATTTGGCTCAGTGGTGTAAGTGCCTGCTTGGCAAGCATGAGGTTGTGAGTTCTATCCCTTTTATCCCCCCCCCCATAATATGATAGTTTATTGGCAAGAACTACTTTATTTTTTCTTTTGCAGGTCAAGCATCAGAATTGTCTTTTGAAGATGGAACTATTCAGGATAATTAAATGTCTTTCTTCCTAGTAGTGGAGATCTTTTTTATTTGAGCAAATCAATGAAAAAATTATGTTACCATGGGCTTATAAGAGACTGGGAGTATCTCTCTCAGGAATTTGAAATAAAGAGGAATAATTTTCCCTCTTCTATAGTCCTGCTCTCACTGGAGTCAGAAAAGTTAAACTTGAGTGATTTATATTTTCTTTTAGTATTTTTTGTTATGTATGTATGATTCTCCATTTTATTCATAGCAGCCATCAGTGTGCAATCTCATATTTGCCTTAAAAACTGCTATATTCCTATCTTCATATAGAACAAAAGACAAAATATAGCTTTGGATTCTGGAGAAGTGGTATTTTAATTCTGAACTTTCCAAAATGCTAGTTGGTATAGCCTGGTAGTAGAAGATATTTTGCTAGGTAGAAATAAAGATATGCATTCTTCAGAGACAGGCAAATGGGTTTTATCAAAAGTAATGGGATTTGTATGCCCAACTTCATTTAACCCTTCTTTTGGTAAACATTACCTTAATCTTTTCCTGTTCCATCTTATCTTGATAGGGCTATCACATGAGGTATACTCTTAGCCAGTGTGTGATCACATGATTCAAACTACAACCATGAAAGAGATTTTTTTCCCTTGGAATTGCCTACCTCATAAAACTGTTGTGAGCAGTAAGTTAATGCATTCAAAGTCTTTAGAAGTATTACTGGCTCAGTACATAATGTGAGCTTTTATTATTCTAAAAAGCAGAGTGATATAGAATAGAAAGTTCTTGGAGTTGGAACATTCTAACCACATTGCCCTGGCACTCCCTTAGTTTCTCTATCCTGTTCTCTAGAGCATTTTAATTTTTATTCTTCGCAAAACCTGATTATGAAGCATTTTTGCATTTCTATGAAGGATACTTTGTATCCTTTCAATAGATCCACTCAATAAATGACTCAACTTTCTATTTCTTTTCTTCAATTTTTTCCTCCTATTCTTTTTTCTTTCCTTTTTTCCTACCTCCTCCTGGTTCCAAAAGAATTTTGGACTTGTTTTCTTTAATTCTATGAGATATACTATTATAATTTTGATTGGGATTATATTAAATCTATATAACAATTTTGGAAATATGGTTATTTTTACTATATTGGTTCTTCTTACACAAGAACAAGGGATAGCTTTCCATTTTCTAATATCCTCTTAGATCTCCTTTTTCAGAGTACTGTAGTTTTAAATGTAGAAGTCTTTTACTTCCTTTGTCAGATTGATTCCTAGGTTTTTTTTTTTTGAATGCTATTGTGAAAGGTGTTGTGTCCCTAATTTCTCTCTCAGTGAGTTTGTTGTTTGTGTACAGAAACGCTATTGATTTTTAAGTGTTGACTTTGTATCCAGTTATGCTACTGAATTTGTTATTCAAAATCTTTTGGTGGAGTTTTTGGGGTCTTCTATGCAGAATATCATGTCATCTGCAAATAATAATATATTTCTTCTCTAGCCTTATTCCTTTTATTTTTTCTTTTGTCTAATTTCTCTGGCTAATGTCACCAGAACTACATTGAATAGGAGTGGTGACCATGCATATTGATTTCCAATTTCATTGCATTATGGTCAGATAATATGCATGGGATAATTTCAAATCCTTTGCATCTTCTTAAGCATGTTCTATGAGCTAGTATGTGATCTATTTTGGAAAATATTCCATGTGCAGCTGAGAAGAATGTGTATTCAGATGTTGTGGAAGGGACACTCTGTAGACATCTACTAAGTCCATTTATTCAAAAGTTTTGTTCAGTACTGATATTTCATTGTTCACTTTTTTGTCTAGTTGATCTGTCTATTTGTGAAAGTTAGATATTGAGATGCCCCATTAGAATTGTATTAGTGCTTATTTGAATTTTCAAGCCCATTAATATTTGTTTTATATAGTTGGGTGCATTGGTATTTGGTGCACAAATATTTATGATTGCTATAGGTTCCTTTTGAATTGTTCCCTTTACAGCGAGGGGCTGTCTTTGTGTCTCTTAATCAGTCTTAGCTTGAAATTCACTTTTTATGTAAATAGAATAGCTAACCCTGCTTTCTTCTGTGTTCCTGTTGCATGGAATATTGTTTTTTTTTTTTATTTTT
>RJWT010025415.1:0-16147 GCA_004365215.1 Cuniculus paca | reverse complement strand
TGAGGTTTTCACTAGTCTGGGTGACAGTTTGATCAGTCTACTTTGGGACCCAGGGAGTGTGGGGACTTCAGAGCTCACCATCCCACAGAATGACAGTTTGCAGTAGACTTTTTTTGATGGAAAAGTGCTGAAGCAGTCCTGACTTGGGCTCCACGTGGCCTTATCAGCAGAGAACATCTTCATTTAATGATGGTTATTAATGAACCTTCTCTGGGTTGGCCAGCTTTTTGGTGAATAAACCCAGCATGGGTCTTGGCCTAGTGGAATTTATTTATTGGGAAGACAGAAAAAAGTCAATGAATAATTTGTATAATTAAAAGATGTGATAGATGCTGTGAATCAAATAACTGGTAAGTAATGGTATAGAAACAACGATACTCAGTGGAAGTATGCTTAAAGCCATATATGTGAATATAAACTTCCCAGGAACCACATTTAAAAAATTTTTTTTAAATTTTGTTTGCTACCAGGGATCAAATTCACAGCCTTGCACTTGCCAGGCAGGTACTTGTGCTGCTGAGCTATGTCCCCTGTCCCAAGGAACCACATTTTAAAGAGGTGAAGGAAGTAAAATGTAACAATGTATGTAATCTCAATGTAGCCAAAATATTATAATTTCAGTTTGTTCCCAATATGAAAAAAATTAGTTTGCCTTCTTTTGTCCATGATAAGTCTTTGAAATTGATATATTTATACTTTAGCACATCTAGTTTGGAGTAGCCATGATTCATATTGTTCCCAATAGCTGCATGTGGCTAGTGGCTACTGTCTTGGATAGCAGATGTAGGGAGCTCAGAGAGAGAGAGTTGCTAGGATGGGTAGCTGCTCATAAATACCTGGTTATGGATTAAGAAATTCATTGTCTCTCTCTCTTCCCCCACCTTCTCCCTCCTTCCCCTCCCTCCCTCTCTCCCTCGCCCTTTCAATCTCTCCTTCCCTCTCTCCCTCTGTCTCTTTCTGCTCCCAACCTTGATTTTTTTGAGGACCCATGAAATTTAGAGAACGAGCCTGGTCCCTGAAATTGGCTGTTGAAAAACTTGATGCTACTAGGACTGTAATTGTCCTCTTAATCAGTTCTGTTTCATTCACATTATTTAGTTTTGTTATTTTGCGGTGAAGCATTGGAAGCAACTTAAAAAATATTTGGTGATCTTTGTATGCTCCTGCCTCAGCTCCCCTTCCCAGTTTAATGATGCTAGCCTCCTGGGGGGCCTCCCTTCCTGCCTTCTGTGTCCTCCTGCAGGCCTAGACATATCTAGGGTTTGGTTTGAATTTTACAAAAGTGAGTACATGGGATGCATGCATTACTCTGTGTCATACTTTTCTCAGTCTACACTAGGTATCACTCTAGCTTTGAGCTATGGATCTAACTCATTTTTATGATTTCTATTTAACAGTCTATAGTATGGCTGAACTGTGGGATCTTCGGTGGAAGGGTTGTGCATTGCATGAATGCGAGGGAATTAAAATGCTGCTTTGCTTTTTCAGACTTTAAAAAAATGTTCTCTGTCCCTTGTTTTTGCAAGAGCTCGTGGCCTTCCTGGCTCCGAGAGGCTCTTCCAGGTGACAGATGAGTGAGAACATGGGTGGCATGTGGACTCTAGGGTCAGAATGGGTTTGGGACTCAGTGTTTGCTGCCTGTGGGAGGCGCTCCATCAGCAGGACCCAGAGCTTTCACACACCTGCCTGGGAAGGAGAGCCGTTACACGTAGCTGAAACTGAGACTCCTCAAAAACATACTCAAAGATAGATTATTTTTCTGAGATAGTGCCACAGCGACATTATATTTTTGGTGCTGATTACATCTATACAAAGTCTTGAGACTTTGTCCTAGAAATCCATATAGGGTCTCATTTACATTCTAAATAGTTTAATTTCCATATTGTTTGTACATATTCATTAGTGGCTGGTCTTTGATGCAATCAGTTTAATGTACTCTCAAAATCAAAAGAGAATTACCAGGAGTGTCAGCTATGGTGCTGTCGTACTTAATTTGAAAAAGCATAAAATATTGATAACTAGCTTCTCTCTGACTTATAAACTCTTCTTGGATTTGGCGTGGGTGGGTTTGGTTAGTAATCATGAAGACTCAGTGATCCTCTGTGTCCTTCTTTCTCTATTAGATATATTTTCGAGTAGCGAAAAAATTTTTTATAAGCGTTCAATTTTGAGCTAGTTGTTTTTAATATTTGAGTGCTCACCACTAAATCTAAACAGCAGGGGCTTGTCTCTTAAAAACGTTTCTTAACTTTAGCCCGTTTGTTCTGTGACAAAATGGGCTGGGGAGATGAGCAATAATGTCACCTTGGTTTTGATCAATGGGTACAGTCATGGGAATTACTCAGGTAGGCTCCTTTTGGCACACAGTGAAGTTTTTACAGCACAGTGCTGTGTGTAGTGTGTGTGTGTGCATGTGTGTAATTCAGTGGCTATATATGACCTTTCAAATTGGCAAGCAAACCAATAGTTCCTTGACCCTCCCTCCTCCCACCCACCCCTGTTGCCATGGCAGTCTGACGTTCTAACAGTCTTCTGTGATCTGCTGGGCTGCCTCTTAAGAACTCATTTGATGAGGCATCTGGTTTGCCAGTTACTCCCTGATTGACCTGCACAATCCTAGGTTTACAGAAGCTGAAAGAAATGCTTTTAGTCTTACAAGAGATTTCCCTTCTGTGTTTATCCATGATTTAGTTAAGGTATTATGAATAGTGTTTTAGAACTTGCACAGCTTAATAGCAAAAAGCCAAATAGCCTGATTAAAATAATGAGCAAGGTACGTAGCTGAATAGACATTTCTCCAAAGAAGACATAAAAACACAGCCCACAGATATATGAAAGTGTGCTGATTAACATCACTAATCATCGGGGAAATGCAAATCGAAACCGGGTTGAGATACTATCACACCTGTTAGAATGGCTATCAGAAAGGCAAAAAATGCTGAGTGTTGATGAGAATGTGGAGAAAAGGGAGCCCTTGCACACTGTTGGTGGAAATGAGTGTATATTGGTGCAGCCACTGTGGAAGACAGCATGGAGTTTCCTAGAGAAATAAAAAATAGATTGTATAACTCATCAGTCCCTCTTTGTAGATGCACAAAGGAAATAAACTTGGCATCTTGTGAAGATATCTGCATTCCATGTTCATAGTAGCCAAGATGTGGATACAACCCAAGTGTCAGTCAATGCACAAAGGGATAAGGGGGCTGTGTTATTTATATACAAATGGAGTATCATTTAGTATTAGATAAGTAGTCCTCCATTTGCAACACCACGGATGTACCAAGAGGATATTGTGCTAAGTGAAAGAAACCAGTCATAGAATGAAATATACATGATCTTGCTTATCTGTGGAATCTTTAAAAAAAAAACAAAACTACATATAAGTCATAAAGCAGGGGCACCTGAGCATAGGGGAGGAGGAAATGTGGGTCAGAGGGAATAAAAGTTTCAGTTACCTAGGATAAGTACAGTGATCTAGTGTTTAACAGGAAGATTTGTTAGGAGTATTTTATGCTGGAGATATGCTAAGGGAATAGCTTTTATGTTCTTCTGTATACAGAATTGTGAGATGATGGACATATTAATTGGTTTGAGGGTGGAGATCACTGAGCATATGTATGTCAAAACATGTATATCTTAAATATGTACAATAATAAATTAGACTTAAAATAGTACACATAGTGTTTTATAAAAGCATATTGGTAGTTGTCGGCAGCTACAGGGAGAGGGGATGAAAATAACTGCTTAGTGGATGAGGGGGTCCTTTCTGGGGTGAGAAAAATGTTTTGGGTCTGGATAGAATGGATGATGGTACAGCATTATAAATGTACTAAATGCCCCAAATTGTTCATTTTATGATGGCTAAATTTATGTTTTGGGAATTCTACTAAAATTTTAAAAAACCATGAGTATTATGATGCAAGCCTGCATCTTTTTCTTGCTCTCTTTTCTTTTCTTTTTTTTGGGGGGGGGGTGGTTCTGAGGTTTGAACCCAGGGCCTCTGCACTGAGCTGCATCCCCACCTTTTTTATTTTTTCCTGAGTCAGGGCCTTGCTTAGTTGTGTCAGGTTCCCAGAGTGCCAGTACTACAGACATGTGCCACCAGGCCCAGTTCGCTCATTCGTTCTTTCTTTCCTTCTCTCTCTCTTTCTTTCCTTCTCTCTCTCTTTCTTTCCTTCCCTCCCCCTCTATCTCTTTCTTTCTTTCTCTTTCTTTTTCTTCTTTCTTTTAGAAACTTGACTATAATTTAATGAGATGACAGAAACTTGAATTGTAAAAGGTCCAAAGTAAATGTTTTAATGTTTCCACAAATTTGAAAATGACACATAGCAAACATGAGCTACAAATATTATTTTAAAAATTTAATTCCTGTTCCTTACCTATACACGAAAGAACTCAGCATTAAAACATGATTTGAGTGTTTTGCTAAATTGAATCTAATACAAACCACAGGCAGATTGATGTCATAGAAATAGCAGTCTTTAAAGCCCCCCTCCCCAAAACTTGCTTGAATAGTGTCATTATCAGCTTCACCTATGAAGGAAATTACGGGAGGGGAGGTTGGCCTTTGTCGAGTTGCCTTCCTTGGTATTGACAGATCCATTAGCAGAAGTAATTAGAAAAGCAGAGTCGGACTTTGAATAATTAGGTTAAAGTCTCGAATGATTCCTGGACAGAATAATACAAGTGCTTGCTTGGCCTGGTTAATGGAGTTGATTGCAGTGTAGGTTGCTGCCTGTGGTTGTTTGTTTCTTGTGTTTGAGGCTGGTGTGCTCCCAAAATCAGATCTGAAACAGTGAAGACATTGCTTTTGCATAGATGTCTGAAGAGCTTAGCTTCTAGGGAAGAAGTGAGGCTGCAGAATGTTTTTGCTAAATAAAACATAGTCATGACAAAGACGAAATCTTCTGTCCCAAGAGTGTTGAGAAATGTTCGGTTTTGTGTATTGTTTTTCTATTTTCCTTCTTTTCTTTTTCTTTAACTCTTAAAATAATGGTTTATTTATTTGGGGTTAATTTCTAAAAGAAAACATATTTATTCGGAAGATCTTTGGACTTTCATGCCACCCAAAATATATTTCAGCAGTTTTAGTATTTCGATTTTTTAAAAACCTGTTGTTGGTAGAGTTAGGAAAAAGATTTCCAAGGGGTTTAAAATATAATGATATGTTTCTAAACTCTTAGTTCAACTCAACACCAGTATGGAGAAGGGAAGAATTAAAATAGAGGCCACTGTCATATACCTACAGCTGTGTTGTTGAAGCCTTTGCTACGCACCCATGGTGATGTGGGAACAACTGATTGGGCCTACTTTTTAGTAAGATGCCTATGCCGTTCCTTGACAGTGTCAAGATGAAGGCAAGCAAGAGGTGTGGGGTCTATATCCTCCCGCGTTTATCAAGTGTCCTACCCAGACTGCAACCTGCCAGAATTCGACTTGGCCCTTAAGGAGTTGCAAATTCAAAGATTATGGAAATAAAGATTGTGGGTTTTGTAAAAGTAAGAATTAGAAGTTCTAGTGCCTTGGGCCCAAATGGCCATTGAAAGTGACTAGGCACTGCCCACTTGAGTCAAGTGGGGCTTCACAGTTCATTCTTTCCTAGGTTTGTGTTTATTTGCTTTATCTACCTGGCCCCTGGGGGTGAGGGTGGGGGTCACAGTTTAGGCCTTGTAATCTATACCAGGCCCTCTGTCCTTCTAACCCTGTGCATTCTGGGCTATTTGGAAGCGTTGTTGACATCTACCCACTACACACTAGTAGCAGTTCTTCCCCAGTTTCTGCAGCTGTGACAATAAAAAATGTCATTGCCAAATGTCTGCCGATGAACAAAACTTGCCCCAGTTGAGAACCATTGGGTTAGAGTTAAGGTGTGAGGTAGGGAGTCTAACTTTATTTTCTTCTATGTAGCTACATTTGCAAACAGTATTTATTACTGAGTGAAATGCCACTTTTGTTATAACTTGGATTTCCAAGGAATTGAGAATATAATTATGTGGCTCTAAACTCTTTGTACCTTCATCTAGTTCTTATTCTTTATTGTTCTTTTGCTCTATTTAATTTTTGTGCCAGTACCATACTATTTTGATTATGGTGAATTAATAGTGTACGATTCTAGTAGTAGATGAGACTCTGCCCCTGCCCAGGCAGTGAGACAGACCAACCAGAGAGCTGGTCTTTGCACTGCAGTGAGACAGAGGCAAGGATGCAATGAAGATGTGTGGGAGTGTAGTGGGTAGCTAAACTGGATGAGGTGTGTGGTCTGATCACTGTGGGTGCATAGTGTGGGATGTGATCGGTTCAGAAGTGGATAGGAATGTGTGGTCAGCACTAATGGTGCTGCCCACTATGAGCAGGGTCATATTCTCTTTCACTAGAGAGCAGCAGTGACTAAGACAGTTTCATCAATGGCCCTCATCCTCAGCATATGAAATTACATTTTAATAACTTGTGAGGCAGTGGCTTCTGTGGTTTAGTCCCAAAGTGGGATCCTGGTCAAAGTCCAGGAAGCCAAAGTAACTTCAGAAAAACTTATACCCCATCACCCCCAGTGGTATTCCTAAAATACCCCTTTCCTTCCCTATACTGCTCAGGCATCTCTTTCTCATTCCCTAGAAGTCCTCTAGAAAGCTTCCACAGTGCCCTGTGATGGTTGCAGAATCCTCTCTAGTGCTGGGCAGGTAAGAAGTGGGGCCTTAGGTCAGCACCTTCTACCCCTCCCCCTACTCAGAGCAGATCATCCTGCCTCTGCCTGCCTCCACCCCTCTCTTTTTTCACAGTACTGGGTATCGAACACAGGGCCGCATGCATGTTAGACAAGTATTCCAAAAATGAGCTATTCTTTTTTTTTTTTTTGGTACTGGGAATCGAACTCACAACCTTGCGCCTGCCAGGCAGGCGCTGTGCCACTGAGTTATATTCCTGGCCCTGAATAAGCTATTCTTTCATTTTTCTATCCACTGCACATATGCATAATTGTTCCTTATTCCTGTTCTGGCCTCTGATTTGGGAAATTCTTCTAGCCGACATTGAAAACATTTATTGTATTATTCAGTGTCGTTTTTTAGACAGAGACCAATTGCTTAGTCAAGTGAAAATGATAAAATTATTGCATTTTTAAAGTTGGAAGCTCCTTTCACAATTGCCTATCTAGGGTCTTCATAAATAAAGGACCCAAGAGATGGGGAGGGAGTTATATGACTTATGCAAGGTTACATAATCTGTAAGTGCAATCAGGCAACTATTACAAAACAAAGTAGTGGAGAGGTTTTTCTAAGGGTAGGGTGAGAAACAGACCCAACAGGCTATCCAAACTGTAAATCCTTTGTTTTTCTAGTAATAGCTTGGGGGATTGATCATTTTACGAGAACTAGGCTTTTTGTCTTTGTTATCTTTAAGGTTAAGGTTCAAATAGAAGCATGAAATTAAGGCCTTTAATCATATTTATAACAGAAGCCTTTTTCATTGTGATAAGATTGTTGAGATTCAGTTTTGTTTTTTTTTAACCATGAAGCTAAACTTTGACAGCTTGCATACCAAAAATTAAAGTCATAAAACTGCTGAGTTTTGACAGGAGGTATATCTTTAGATTTTAAGATAAAAATTTAAAAGGTATTATGTTTTATTCAGAAAGCAATTTACTATAAAGCAGCTGATTGACTAATATTTTTAGTGCACTGATTGGGAGCACAGAGGTTAGAGATGTGGGTGGGAATGGAGAATGATAATGCTCCTATCCGGTACTGTCCCCACCCTCCTTGAGCAGTCCTCTGCCAGGCATCTGCCCGCCTCAGCAGGGCCACTGACTGATCGTTTTGGGCTTTGTCAAGTGGGCACATGACACCCCATCAGACCCTCGCAGCCACTCTGTGATGGTAGGCAGGCTGCGGTCATCATTTATTGCATTCCCAGAGTTAACGGCTGGTGAAGAACGCAGTTAATGTTAAGATCACATCTTCCAACCACATCTTCTGCTTTTATTTTTTATTACAGAGTGATGCATGAGACCAAGCAAATATATAAATTATTGAAATTCATGCAAAGGTTGACACATTTTAAAAAAGACAACGATAGAAGCAGACCGGTGCTCTTATAGAGTTGTATCATGGAAGATCTTAGAGCTGCATAGTGTTTTTAGGTTTGATTGGGGTTGGGAAACCGCCCCGCACCCCAAAAGGCTTCCGCATCTACCTATATACATTCAGTGTCTTGGCCATATGAAATTACATGGTTGAACCCTTTTCAGTAGCTTTGTGATCTGCTCACAGCACAGGCAACCTGGCCATATTCTCCTTAAGAACCCCGCCTAAGCTTTTTGCAAGATGACAGGAAGATCTTGGGTCCTAGTTAGGACTAAGGTGAAGCAAGTGAGGCAAGATTTTAAACAAATGCAAGATGGGTAAGTGTGCCATGTGAGCTGTAGTGATGCTTGAGTTGAAAAGAAAAATCAGTAATACTGACCCTGTATTTATTAGAAATTTTAATCCTTTGTTGATCGTGGATTTTTGGCATTTTTTAGTTTTTCATGTATTGCACTAAATATTTATCTTATTTCTGAGTTTTTGGTGCTCCCTAATTTTGAACCTGTGGTGAGTTTCTCATGACTTGCCTTTAATGCCTTCCCTGCCTTGGATCTGGGGGGTTGGCTGCATGGGGTGCCACCACCCCCACTGTAGACTGGAGAAAAAGCTTGCATGGCCCCCAGAAAAGGCTCCGTGTTGGTTGGGCAGGGAGTTCCTTGCCCTGTTGGACTGCCTGAAGTGGAACACAGTTGGAGGTGGGCCTCGGATCCACTTTCCTTGGCTGTGTGAAGGGTGAGTTGGAGGAGGCGCACAGCAAACTCCCAGGAGCAGTGGTTCTTGGCATTTGTACTTCTGGGCGAGATTGTGGGGGCACAGGCAGTGAGTCTGGGTTGTGGCCACAAGTCTTCATTTACGAGTTCCCAGGTCCCACTGCTTAACTGAGGTGCATACTCTGAAGGCCCTGCTCTCAGGTCCAGGGCAGATGCCCCTCGTGCCTGAGTACAATGAGCCGCTTGTGGGACACATTGGCAGGTTTTCCATGCATGGGGAATATATGGAGGGGCTCAGTATTCTTTTTTCCTCCTCTGTCTTTGTCTCTGTCTCCCTCTCCCTCCCCCTCTCCCTCTCTTTCCTTTTTGAGGTACTAAGGACTGAACCCAGGACCTTGAACATACTAGGCAAGTGTTCTACCGCTGAGCTACAGCCCCAACTCTTGCATTTATTACCAGACTTGCCTTTGGATTTGTTTCTCTTCAGCAGTATATCCAAAACCTAGCCTTCAAGGGAGAAATTGCTTACTTTTCTGCTTTCCTACCCAGCCTTACATTTGTCATTGTTATTAATGGAGGTTTCTTCAGGCTACTGGAACTTGATTTAGAGTGAATCATTGCTGTGGATCCTTTTTCCTGTAAATTTCTTGCACAATCTGTGGAAATGAGAGTTATTGTGCCTTATGCCACATGCTATTCTTAAGTCCCCTAGATTTTGTTTTTAAATTCATTTCTAAAAATAACATCATTTAAAAAATACATTAAAATCTTTCAGATAATATTTTTTACACATAAAGAACATAAAAATGTCTTACAAAGTTCTCACTGAAATGCTCCCTATTGCTGGTAATAGTTTTAAAAATATAAAAATATAAAAACAATGTTTCCACGCTTTTCTTCCTATTTTCATCCCTCTTTCTAATGTTGATATCTTTGTAATTTCCTCCAGAGAAAACATTTTTATTCATATGTATTCATACTTTTAATTTTTTAAATATAAGAATGACCATGCCATTAACAGACACCTTTAAAAAAAACTCGGTGATGTATCTTGGACACATTTTCATTTTAACACATAACGGATTTCCCTTGACTTTCTTAATGGTCATTAAACTTACCATTGGACTATCCCAGTGTTAACTAGTCCTTAATGAAGAACTCTTTGGTTCCAGATTTCTGCTATTAGATCAGCACTGTGGATATCTCTTTGTATATTTTAATATTAGTTTTTCTGCAGTTTTTCCTCTTTTAGGCAATTTCAGTCATTTCTAAACATCAAGAAAGAATAGTGTCATGAACTCCAGGATTCCATCACCCAGGTCTAGTGCCTGTCCAGTATCCTCTCCCAGGCTCACCCACCCACTCACATAGCAGAACGTATTTTAAAATAGATCTAAAACATCTGGTCTCAGCTGTATCTGTGCGTGTCTCGATATACACTTAATGAAGTGGGACTCTTTTACACATAATCATGGTATCATCATCACACCTGAGATATTACTGCAGTTCCTGAATTTCTAGCCAGTATTCACGTCTCCCCAATTGCCTTATCACTTTCTGAAACATTTGCTCTGATGAGAAGTCATGGCACTTTGTTGAATACTAGGTGAGAGGCAAAGCCAGTGACTGCTGGGGGATGCTCAAAGGGAGAGACAAAAATCCCAAGTTTGCCATGAAAGTTTAGAGGGGACTGTAAAGAACCAGAAGGAAATACATTCTATATCAAGATTGGTGGTGCTTTCTGGACTGGAGGTAGATGGGTGCTATTCAAAGCCCTGTGCTGCAGAGACTATCTGAAGACCACGAGGAGGCTGACAAGAGGGACCTGGCCCAGGTCAGCCTGAGGAGAAGCCTGGGTCAGCAAGAAGAATGTCTGGTGGGTGTCCTACCTTCATCGTGTTGAACAACGAGAAGTTTCCCCACCTGCATTAAGAGTGGCTCTGTTCCAGCTGGAACCTCTGGTTTAACACCAGCCATAGGTTTAACACCAGTAGTGGGGTTTTTGGACAGGAGCTGTATACATTTTGAGGTTTGAAGGCACACCCTACCTTCCAGAAAGGTTTGCTTGTACTAGCTGTGAGGAGTGTGGCTGTTTCCCCAGTGTAGGTACTCTAGAAGTAAAATTAAAAAAAAATCTAATAGAAATAAAATATAAAACAATTAGGAGTACATATGATAAATATGTAATATCCATGTGAAGAAAACTTTAATATGTTCCTGAGGGACCCAATGGAAGACGAATAAATCAAAGTTATGCCATGTTCTCGAATGGGAGTGCTCAGCGTGGTGAAAAGTATTCATTCTCCCTCAGTTAAGCTATAATTTGAACATGGTCTAATAAAAATCTCAGCATTTTGGGGGAAGAGATGAGGGAATTTGATGAGCTGACTTGTAAAGACCATTTGGAAAAACAAATTAGACAAGAAAATTCAAAAAGTAGGAAGATAGAGTCAAGAAACAGCCTAATCAGATACAAAAATATATTATGAAACTAACATTGTTAGAAATAGTGCTGTTAATGCATAAATTATATATTATAACCTAAATTTAAATATATTCATTAATACACGATAAAAGTTGCATTTCGAATTAAAAAATGGATAAACTCTGGGAGGATGTTGAATTCATAACTGCATGCCTTACGTAAGACAGATTCCAGAAACTTTCAAGATTCGCATGCAAAAATGAAATATGTGGTATCAGAATTCACAGGAAAATTGTTTTGTAGTCCCAGGTCTTCATGCCATGACTTACATTTCCGAAGCCATTGAAGACAGGATTGATAAATTTAACTTTATAAAAAAATTCCTCATGGCAAAACCTACCTTATACAAAGTCAAAAGACAAACAACAAATTGGGAAAAGATACTTGCAACTGGTAGCACAATTATCAGTTAAATTCCCTAATATATAAAGAGTTCCTACAAACCAACATAAAAGGGACCAATAATCCAATAGAAAACAGATTATGCACATTTCACAGAGAAGGAAACACAGCATTTAAATAGGAAATGTTTAATAAGAAAAAATACTAACCTAATAGAAATATAAATTGCCACCTCACAGGGGTATATTTTTTAAAATAGGTTATCCAGGTATGAGAAAAATATCACTGATGGGAGGTAAATCTATACTACTTTATGAAGGAAAGACTGCAATTTGTAACGCAGCAACTCCACATTAGGAATGTGCTGTTTAAATTTGTTATACATGTAAACAATGTGAAATCAGGAATGGTATTTTCCATTAAAACCTTATAGAAGAAGCCAAAGTTTGTGTAATCAGTTATATGCCTTGCAGTGGAACTGTTACAAAATAAATGAGGAAGAGCTCTGCGCACTGTTACAGAATGGTTTGTAAGAAAAAGATACTATTAATTGATAAAAAGCCAAGTGTGTGGTGTTATACTGCCTTTTTTGTAAAAGGAGACAGAGATATACAACCCTATTTACTTATGCATGAATTCAGCAATTACCAACATATATACAAAAATGGGTAAGAATCATTGCCTTTAGGGAAAAAAATTGGAAGGCAGGGGCCAAGGCTGGGACATAGGCTTTTTATTACATCTGCATTAGTATTGTTTGACTTTTAAACCTTGTCTGCACTTCTCAAAAATAAATGGGAAATCTAAATTTAAAAATAAGTTCAATAGGTAAAAAAAATACTATTTTGTTTTAATATGTGTAGTTCTAATGTTGAGTGTCTTTTCAAATACAGATTAGCCTTTTGCATTTTTTAGACATCCACCTCTCCATACATTTTGTGGGGGATGGGTTGAAGGCGGGCAGTGGTTTCTTTGCAAGTTAAATAATTTTTCCTTTAAGTGTTGTAGATAGTGTGTTCCAGTTTTTTGTTTGTTTGTTTGTTTTGTTTTTACTTTGTCTATGCTGGTTTTGCCACCTGGCACTGTTATATTTGTGTGTAATCTTTTTCTTTTTTTCCCTCCTTCCCTTCCTGGGGATGAAATGACTTTCCATAGTGATCACTGAGAAGATTGGTTGTAGATGTGAGGCATCTGATTATTGATTCCTTTGGATGAATTGGAAGATGGCAGGCTGCTCATGAAGTCTCTGAAGGCAGGAAAGATAGGAATAAATTCGTATTTAACGAGAGGTGACCCAGAGGTCCTCCCCTAGTGCAAGACAGGAGGGACTTGGGTGCGGTTCGGAGGTGGTATTGGTGGGTCTCTGATGGCCTCTCTCCTCTCTCCACTCCCAGCGGAGCTCCCTCGGTCCTCTGCTGTGAGGCTGGCTTCCTTGCGCGACTTGCCCGCCCAGCTGCAGGAGCTGTACCAGCAGGGCTTCTCCCTGGCCACCTTGCATCCTTTCGTGCAGCCCACTCACAAGCTGGAGAAGATGCCTCTTGAGCACATCTTCAGGGCCATCCTGGTGAAGAAGACTGACAGGTAAGGACTGCATGCATCAGACAGTGGCTAACATGTGTTCAGTGGAGGAGGACAAGTAAGCAGATGGGGGTAAATTTGAGAGCTGGTCCCAGAGCCTCTGCCCCCTGCCAGGTAAGGCAACAGGTTAGATTTCCACAGCCTCCTGGGATGAAAAGCAAATGTCATGCCCAATTGCAAGTAGAGAAGTCTATTTTATATCTACTCCTTTAATTTATTGCCTTAAACTCAGCTAGAAAAATATGACCTCCAATGAATTGTACTCCCAGAATGATGCAGCTAGTAAAAGTATAATAATACTATTAATCTGAAAAGTACGACTGGAAAACACTATGATTTTATTAAAGGCTATATACAAACTTAATGTCTTCCCCCAAAGTCTAGAAATACTTAAAAAATTTGAACTCACTGTAAGTTTTCTCAGTCACCTGAGAAGGGGAAACAAAAACAAAACCTCCCAAATAAAATATTGTCATTGGTTTTGTCTTGATTTTGATTTGTGGAATGCTTGCTCTTACATTTTGATTGGGCATAATTATGAAAAGAGGTGGAATTGGTCTTTCAAAAGGAGCAGTATTAATTTTCAGAGGGTTTTTTTTTTTTTGGAACATTGAGGCTGGAAGGGAGAGCACAGTATGTTTTTTGCTGCTTTCATAAAAATAAAAATTGAAGTGACCTCTGGGGAAGGAAAACAGCATGTCCTTTGGGCAGCTCCCGTGGAAGGAAAGACAACATAGGCTGTGTTTTAAAGAGAGTACAGCGTGACTGCCCCTCTGTCTGTCTGTCTGTGGTGGACAGTGTTTGACTCATGCGCTCCCAAGAGACAGTGTGCGGCATAAAGTTGCGTGAGAAAGACGGACTTCTTTTCTTCACTTTTTTATGGCTGATTAAGGCTGGGGCACTTGGTCCATGTCAGTGTGAATTAGAATGTGAAGTGAAAGGTAGTGCATATCTTTGTGAAAGTCCCAAATCGGTTTTCTGTAGGCAAAACTTTGCTCAGTGGCTGCCTTTTCTGTATATGGATGTCTTTATGTCAGGTGGCTGTGCATCAGTATGTAAGCTGATCACAGGAGGAAGTGATTCTGAGGCCGTAGTGGTTTAAGTTACTCTGACACATAAGAGATGTGTAATGACTACAACTCACATGGATTGAGTACTCATCGTAGGCCAGTAGTACTCCATCTTTATCATCAGCCTATGAAATAGGCTGCTTTTATTTCAGTTTTAAAGGTGAGGGAACTGAGGCATGGGTGATCCTTGTTGAGGTCACCCAGGTGGCAGCAAGCAGAGCTCTGACTAGCTCGCATGAAGCTTGATTCCTATACCTGTGCAGACACCCCTTAAAGAAAAAGGTGATGTCATTACTCAATCTTTCTCCCATTTTGCAACTCAGCATTGGGCCTGTGAATCCTGGAGATATTGTTAAAGAGCAGTGTCTGCCTCAGAAGGTCTGGGGTGAGGCCTGCATCTCCAGCACATTCCCAGAAGATGCTGATACTGCGGGCCCATGGACCGCACTTTGATAGCAAGGTGTAGAGGACCCAACTGTTTCTTGTCTAGCTACATGCTTGGCACTAAGCAACACTACTGAGGATTGTACTCTACTCCAAGAGAACACTTTTAGTACTGGGAAAGGTGAGAAAAGGATGTAGGGCTCTTGGCCAGAGGGTCTGTGTTCCAGGCTGTACTTAGTTCCTAGTAAGTGGGTTAGGGTGGGGGGCACATAAGAGAATTTTCCAGGCTTCTCATTGTCTAGTTGGTGCAGTGATGGATTTGGTCCCACATGGGGTGAGATGAGTGGGTGAGGAAACACCTCTTCAGGAACAAGAACCCCAACTTTGGGGAATAATCCATTGCAAGCCAGCAGTGGAGCTGGGGTCAGAGGGTTAAATTGGCATTCTTTTGTTACACTGAGCACAAGGCATGAACAAATGAGCTGACTTCCAGAAGATAAAAATGAGTAAAGCTCTTAAGAAAGACGAGACAGTGGTGTACAGGAAGAGTTCAGGATAAGGAAAATGGCAGACTCCATGGATTTTTAAAAAAAATTTTATTGGTATAGTTTAGATATACATAATGATCATATTCCTCATAGGGGATTTGTACGTGTACATGATACATCTTGATTCTTTTTTCCTCAATCCCCTCCCTTCCCTTCAACCCCCTTTCCCCTACTTATTTACAAAACCTTTCTTTCCAATTTTTCCTTCTATTCTCTTTTTTCCTTTTCCTTCCTTTTCATCTCTCCCTTCCTTACTCTCTTTCTCATTTGGACATTTTCTTCCCACTTCTATCTATTATATATTTTGATCCTTATTTATCCTTTCAGTTTCTAATACAAGAGAATGCAATACATAAATATATGTGTTTGATTTATTTCACTTAAGAGTATGGTCTCAAGGTGCATCCATTGACTAGAAATGTTGTGTTTATTCTTGTTTATGGCAGAGTAGTACCCCATTCTATCAAATAAAAACAAAAAACCAAAACCCTCATCTTCTTTATCCATTCATCCATTGATGGACTTTGGACCACTTTTAAGACTTAGCTATTAAAAATTTTGCTGCTAGAAACACGGATGTGCATGTGTCTCTGTGGTATGATGCTTTTAATTCTTTTGGGGAAATATCCAAAAGGGGAATGCCTGGGTCAAATGGAAACTCTAGTTTTAGTTTTTTGAAGAATCTCTGTACTGATTTCCACAGTGGTGTACCAATTTACACTTTACACTCCCTCTGATAGTGGAGAAGTGTTCTTTTTTCCCCACTAGCATTTGTTATTGGTTGATTTCTTGCTAATAGTCATTTTTTTCTGGAGTAAGGTGGAATCTCAGTGTTGTTTTAATTTGTATTTCTCAAATGATCCGTGATGTTGAATATTTTTTCATATATATAGTTCCTGTTTGTTCTTCCTTGTCTGAGAAGTGTCTATTCATTTTAGATGCCCATTTTTAG
>RJWT010025414.1:0-16153 GCA_004365215.1 Cuniculus paca | reverse complement strand
GTGGCAGGAGAAAGAGGACGACTACCAGGGCATATTCACCCCGGGGCCGTGCAGCTGTCCACGTCCTCCAGACTTGCTTCCCCCAGGTCCCAGGCCTGTGCCCCTTCACTTCACTGGGGCGCGATCGAGCATCTGTGAAAGCGCAGGAGGCCGTGCTTCTGTCTGGGCTCTTGGGTTCTGGGTGGACAGTTATGCCTCCCTTGGGTTTCTGGCTCAGATGAGGGAGCCAGGGATGGAGAAGCAGCCAGCATTCACTGCTGAGGTCAGGCCTCCCTCCAACCGAGAGAGTGCAGCCCGGAGCTCCTGCTTGCGTGCCGGCAGCCTGCAGTGAAGGCTGGGACGGTGTCTTCATGGGTTGCTCTCTGGCCCAAAGTCCACTCAGAGAGGTCCCCGGGAACCACGCTGGGACCAGACGTCAGATGTCTTCAGCCTTTAGGGTTCCAGGGCTGTGGGGCTCAACGAGCCCCAGGAGTCGCTAACACAAAGAGCATCGAGAATCCTCCCTGCACCAGGTTAGCAGCCCCTGCTCAGTGGCACAGTCTGAGTCATGCGAGGATGGAGGTCACACACAGTGCCGTCCTTGGCCTTTTCCCTGCCCCTGGGCCATAGCGCTGTTCATGGCACCATTAGTGGGACCCCCGTGAGCCTTCTCTGCTCTTCGCATTGTGATTTAGGTGTGACAGCTTTGGGATGCTCGGTGACAAGAACCTGCACGTGCCTCCCCCAGGTCGGTGCTCCCTGCAATGTGCCTGCCAGCCCTGTCCCAAGCCTGATCACACTTTGGCTGGTGCTGACAGCCCCCTCACTGGGACCCAGCTGCGGCTCCCGGAGGGCTCCTCCATCTTCATCAGCCCCGGGGCAGGGACGCTCTGGGTCAAGGGCTCATGGCTCATAATTAATTTTTGCTCAGTGTCCTTGCTCAGTCTGAAATTGAAGGACCTTTGTGTATAAATAGCTTATGGGTAAGAATTTGACTGATTATCGTCTTAAAACTGTAGAGTCAATGAATTAAAATCTCATCCCCTCTGCTCCTTGCTTTGCTTTTTGCTGGGATTGTTTTTACAGTAAATTCATCATAATCCGTGATAACCTATTTTTAAAATAAGAGAAATAAATTATAACATGAAACACATAGAAAATGTATTCTTTTAATCCTTCTGGGAAGTCACTAAGCATTTCGTTTCTGGCTTTTCCAAAAGGTTTCCTCATCTAATAAAGATATTAACATAATCTCATTATATTTATTGCTCCCAGGGATAAACTAACCAGGGACGCAAACCTCTCTAGCAGACACCCAGTAATAAAAGTACTCACCAGGAGAAGCAGTCTGAGTGTTTTCATCACTGCTTGGGGAAGGAGTAGTTATGAAAAACTAGCAGCAGCTCCTTCGGAAGTCAAATGCTGGAAGTTTCTAGGGGCTACTCTGTGGCCAGTTTTAGTCTGAGCCCCACTCTCTACCACTCGCCCTCGTGGCAGCTCTGAAAGCTCAATCCCGCGTTGACAGAGAGGACGCCTCGTGTTACAGCAAGAGGCTGCCCCTCCCCTTGCACCTGATGGACAGAGGTAAGCCTGGGCCTGGACTCTGAGAGCCTCCCCTCAGGGGCCCCAGGGGCCAGCTGGCATGGAGCTCTGGGAGACAGTACTGCGCGCCATGGAGTAAGCCCGTGGCCTCGCAAGGATGGCACAGTCCCAAGCACCATCTCCAGCTGAACTCCCAAGAAGCAGTGTGGCCTTGAGATAGAAAAGATGCTGAGCAGCTGGCCTGGCATCTCCCATCTGGAACACGAGGACATTCGCCTCCTCCTGGGGCCATGGGGAAGAATCAGCAAGACAGTGTTTGCGTGATCGCAGCTGCTTCCATGGCTTAGGACTGTGCTACTTAAAACAGAAGCGCCGAATACTGTTGCCCAGTATTTAAGGGCACCCATTCCCAAACAGATGAGCCCTTGTGCTAATCTCTTGGAATTGGGGGGAGAGCTGAGCCCACCTGGATTCATCCTAATGAGATGCCATTTGGAAAAGATCAAGCGTGTTTAGCCTGAAGAGAAACAGCAATAAGATCCACCAAATAACTCTGCCAAGGGTCTGGACTCTGAGTTCTCCCTCTAACACACTTGTGGCTGTGCAGGACACCAGCGCTAAGGCAGGGGCGAGGGAGAGATGGAGAGGACTTTCTCCTTGCAATCTGACTGGTGTTCTCGGGCAATCCTGGCAAGCACACAGTGTAGGAGAAAACAGTGTTCTCACGACTCCAAGATAGAATCCCCTATCCAGTGTATGAGTTATTAGGTTCTCCAAATGTTTGGGTGTGGGGAAGAAGGAAATCTCTACAGAAGTAGAAGACCCATCCCCTTCAGTATGGAAGAACAGGGCGACTGTAGGTGGGACAGGATGATAGAGTGGAAGCAACGGTCACCTCAGCACACAGGAAGTCCAGAAATGGGACTGGTTTGTGCCCAGCATGAGTGCATTTCCAGAAGGGGCCACATGCCATCCAAATTCCATCCTCTGCAATCAGCATCTCAAGCTCTGTCACCGTTGGAGGAAAGAGAGTCAGAAACTTGGGCGGGGTGCACACGAACACCATGCCCTGAATGCTTCCAGCTGGAGAGCAGGGTTATACCCGACCTGCAGAGAGCATCCTGTGCAAGTCCACAGGCTCCAGCTGGGGGAGACGGGCAGAGCCAGGCCACCATAGGTCTGCTGCTCAGTGGCCATTTGCTCTGGCCTCCTGCTGGCTAAAGACGATGGTGTCTAATTACTTCGGACTCTGGAAGTCCAGAGCCATGCTGAGTGTTTAATTCACTCTGTGTCTGGCATAGCTCATTGAGACCCAGATGGAGGAGGAAATGCTCTGAAAGATGCACCCTCCAGGGAGTGAGGGTTTGGGCTTGGATTCCAGGGATCCCAGAAACCAGGTGCTCTCCCACCAGGCTGCCTCTAGGCAGAAGGGGAGGCGGGCACTCAGAGAGATTCTGTTCCTATGAAGTCGTAAGGATAGTTCCTGCCTCCATCCTAAAGATGTCTCTCTCCACAGCTCCTCACTGACTTTGTTTGCACTTTCCATTTCTGACACCCAAATAACCTCTTCTGACACCCGATTGTCCTGTACAGAGGGTTCCAGAATGTGCCATCGCCTGCAGGGCTGCACCAAGGCTGGATCTCTTCATGAGCTCAACGCTGTATGCTGCACTTATTAGCAGTAAACTCCCCTCAGCAAGAACCGCATCAGTATAATCTCTGACTAGGGAAAAGACATGCACATTACAAAAATATTTAGGACAGACAAAGAACAAAGACAAATAAACACACGAAGAATAACTCATATACACTCATACACACATGCACGCCATGTTCACACACATTGTACACAACACACACAGGCATTCGTACAGGCACTCATGCAGGCTCACACACATGTACATGCACACTCACTACACACTCAGACACAAATACATACTCATCCATGTGCATGATCACATTAGTACAGACGCATACACGGTGATGTGCATACACACACACACTTCGATACACACATGCGCATGTTTGCACACACAGTCACACATATAGATAAACAGGGCTACACCATAATCCTGTTTTACCTTTTTATTCATTATCATACAACAAAATATGACTATTTCTATGTCAAAATATAGAGAGATCCATATTTTTAATAATAGTGTATTGTATTGCCTTTCATGGATACGCTACAGCTTTTTATCCAGTGCGATATTGCGGACAAGGAGCTTTTATTTAATATTGAACTTGATCAATAAAGTTTCAGTGGGCACCCTTGTGCCTATTTTGTGGACTTGGTTTTCTCAGGAAACATTCTAACGAGAATAATTAAACCAGTGGGAAAGTATATTTTAAAATTCTATATATATTTGAAATGTCAGTTACTGGTGATCACCATACTCTAAATCTGTCCATCTGAGATGGAGAAAAATGTGACTTCTTGAATGTTTAAATTTTAACTGTGTACCAATGATTGTGATAGATCTTATTTTCTATGCCCTTCAGTCTTTTACATTTCAACATTTCCAAAAAGTTTGTCTATAAATTTTGCCTATTTTTGGTCCCTCTCATGGCCAAATAAGTATCAATTAGTCCTGAAACCCCTTTTAATAACAAGAATACTAGCCCTAATTCCTCAGATAGATCTTTGTTTGGCTAATACTTCACGCACAGGCTTTCGTCTGCCAGGACCTCTAGAAGACAGAGCACAATTTACGACCAAGTTATTTGCACACATGTGTGGCAGCTCACGAAGCTTATCCATTCACCAATCTGTGCTTATTCATTCACTTTATCAAGAAACTAAATTTCATATACCCCTCTGATTTGGGGAACAGTTTTCATTTTAGAACTGAGACTTCCTACGTTCCATGAACAATTTTGGATTAACTTAAACTAGCTTCTACTAAATTACAGTGTTGACTTCTCCTTTGTCCCAGCCAAGAGCTCATGATTTCTTCCTGGGATTTGATCCCTTTTCTTTATGAGAGAATCTTTCTATTAAAAAATAAAAAAAACAAAAAATGAAAACAAGGCCAGAAGCCCAGCATGTTGGGAAAATCCAAACTGTATTTGACTGTGTCACTTTTATTTTCACAGCCTGATGATGGCGTGGGGGCAGAGTTAGTTATTTATAGTGTAAAACTACATTTTCACTTTTCCATGGCCGACTTCATCCGGATTTCAGCTCTAAAGGCTGACAGCAAGCACTATTTGTACGTGATTAACTAGTAATTTTAGCAACATGGCTTTTCGTTACTATTCAGAGTGGTATAATTAATACCACTCTGGTATATCAATTTTAACTCATGCTTCACTCCAAGCAAAAACTTGGCAGTCATGCTAGGGGTATAAAAATAATCGATGGGAGAGACTATTTTTAGAATGCCAAGGAGCTTTGAATTAAATTCTTGTGTGATTATGGAAAATACACAGCACCCACCAAGACCACCGGATCGGGTGGCAGTGAGCCCGAGGAGGGAGGCGTGCCCTGAGTGACCTCATGCTGAGCCCACAGTCAGTGGAAATAACCAGGACCTCAGAGCGCAGTTTCTCTGTCAAGGTGCATCTTCAAAGACCCTCAAGATCAGCCTCGTGGAGCTTCCCAGAAGACCACTCTTACCAGAAGGTGTGGGGCGTGTAGCAAGCAAGGGTACTCAGTTTAACTATTAAGTTAGATGCCAGGCCATTTTTATCCTCTTAGATGGGGAAACAGGAGTGCGGAAAAGAAAAATGCACTGTCTATCATTATACAGGTGACCGAGAAAGTGACCGAGAGGGGATGGAAAAGACCAGGAGGGTGCTGGCACAGGGCAGACCGTGAATGGATTTGAAATGAATCCAGAAAGGTCTGTATTCTCCAGGATACAGTGAGAAGCTGTCCTCTGGTAGACTGCCTGAGATTCAAGTGGGTTCTAAGAGGGGTCTGGGGCCCAGTGCAGTCCAGATGCTCTTGGAAGGGGGGTCCAGATCTTGGTACAACACGATGTCACTAGGTGGTACTTAACTGTCAGGGCCACTTGAGAAAGAAACACCTGCCGACTGGTGTAGCCCTGTTCTGGGAGTGACCGAACGAGGGACTGAAGAGGGAAGACCCACCCTGGTGTGGGCGGCACCGACTGACAGGCTCGCAGCCGGGTTGGAGTAGTAAGGAAATCCTGCTCCTGCTGCTTCGGAGCAGCTCCTGCCTTTGCCGTCCCCTTTGGGTGTCCACTTCCAGGCTTCAAGCGCATTCTTCGGCTTCCAGATGTGAACTTGCGCAAGGCTCTGCAGCGGACGCCAGGCCTTCAGCTTTGGACTGAGTCTTCAGGTCTCCAGGGCAGATGGGCCTTTTGCCTTCTCCCACGCCTGACCCTGCAGGCATTGCTGCAAATCCTTTATAGATCGTGCATCATCTATCAACTCTGTCCCTCTAGTGAGTCCCGATACACAGTGCAACCTTCAAGGACCCTAGCTCCTTGAATGTATCCCAGGGTCCATTCTTCTTCATTTGAATACGACAAAACCAAAACCAAATTGAGGAATGAGTGAGAGGGGGGGAGGGAAGGAAGGAGGGAGAGAGGAGAGAAGGGTCAGGAGGAGAGGGGAGAGGGAGAGAGAGAACTCATCTGGCCCCAGGTTCTATGCAGCAGCTGTGCATGAGATCCTGGGGTACCTGGCTGTCATTGCTAAGTGATCCATAGGAACTAAATATAGTGTATGCTAACGTGGAGGAAAGAGAACCGGGCATTTTGATTTATTAACCTCAAGTTATCTTAGGAAGACGGTGTTTCTTTGCCTTGGCAAAATGTGTTCTACCTACAGGACAGCCCCCCCTCATGTTTCTCTTGACCAGATGGATTTTATGTAGCATCTGTGGGTAATTCTGTTAGTAGCTATCCACCTCTCCATCTGGATAAAGCTTAATTATTGCAAAATCTAGTTACGCGGTGATATAAAGACAAGGAGGAGAGGGGACGAGAAAGAATAGTTTATACCAAATATTTTTTAATTTTAACTGTTTTGCAATAATGATATGGTTAGGTGGGGAAATAAAAATTAAAAGTGATGAGTTCAGTGCAAAGAAGTCTTGATACTAAATGTGAAATGATTTCTCACTTCAAAGAACAGGGCATGACCTTTGAAACGGGATGCATTTGGTTGAAATTCTAACATCTTACATATCTAGTCAGATTTCATAGTGTCCCAAAAAACATACAAAGGCATAATTATTTTAAATATGGACAGTAGTTTTCTGGTTTTCTCTTTTCATAAGTAAAAATGAGTCCTCGAACTTCTGAACCTGACTATCCTTGGAATACATTTTCCTTAACACACTGTGATAGTCTGGGTGGGGGATGGGTGTCTCCCAAAGGTCCCTATGCTCCGGACTGGGTCCCACAGCTGTCTTGCTGGCAGGTGCTGTGGCATGCCGTGCTGTGGGGTCTAGTAAAGGCCCTTACGGCACTGGAGGGATCACCCTGAGGCAGACTTTGGGGATCTGGCCCACTCCTCCCCTCAGCTGTCCCTCTCCTCCAGTCCAAGGTGGGGACGCTGTTCTCAGACATAGTTTTGCCCTGACATGTCACCGGCTGCCACCAAGGTTTGAACCCGCACAATTGTGAGCTAAGTGAACATTTTCTCTTTATGAAGTCAGCTGCCTCAAGTATTTCCCTGAAGTAATTTGAAACTGGATAATTGTGCATACATGCAACATACACAGCATTTACTTCATCTACTCGACCTTGGAAATATGTTTTGTCTGGATAATTCTCCTTCGAGGGGGATCCTCCTGGTCTGCAGAATGCTGATCAGCACCCCTGGTCTCTGCTCACCTGCCACCAGCAACCAGCACCACTGCCCTGTCCAGTTGTGACAGCCCAAATCATCTTCAGACATTCAGGCAGCAAAGGCAAACTTAGTGGAGAGCCCTCGCTCCATCACTGTCCACACAAAAGATCGTTTGTATTAAGCTCTCCTCTTGCTCTTGGGGAATGTGGTGGCCCTAGGAGTCTCATCTCTGGGTCCCAAGTCCCCAAGGACCCACCCATGATGTTATTGCTAGAACAATGCAGAACCTGTTTCTCCACTTGTTTCCTCTCCTCTTCTGTTTTCAGAGATAAAGATCAAAAATTCAACATTTTACAACCAATTAAAAATCAGATGAGAGGGCCACACTTGAGTTGATGCGATGCACACTGGCATTCACCAAGCGCCTGGTGCTGCGATTTAGGTGCTGCCCAGTGATTGCAAGTGCTTGTAGACTGAGTCCCTGAGTCTACCACCATGTCACATGCACTTCATTATCCCCGAATGGCAAAGAGAGAAACCGAATTACAAAGGGGAGCGATTTCCCCAAACTCCCAATCGCCAAAGTTGCAGCCGGAATTCGAGGTCATTCACAGACTCCTGCCTCTCCTGAGCACTTGGTCAGTTGCCCGCCTGTCCCAGCAGATGGCCATGGCCATTGCTGGCCCACAAGAAGCACAGGGCCCCCACCGACTGCCCCGGCTTCCAGACCCGAATTGGGAGCCTAAACTGATCCCGTTTCCTGCGCATCATCTGCAGGCCTTTCTGTGGCTTCTGCTTCCTTGGCTGGAACAAGTTTGATCTGGTTTAGAGCTTATCCTGCCCTCGGTAAATTTACCAGCAGCTTTAAAATAAATAAACAAAATAAACCCCACTTAGTTTTGTTGTTGTTGTTGTTTTCTAGTACTCTCTTTGGAAGCACAGCTGTCCAGGGGCTCAGCGCCTATAAAGATGTGTGTCCAAATTTTAAAAATGATTACCATAAACGACACATTGCCATCCATCCTCCTCAAAATCCTCCCCTTGCTTCAAGGGCATTTCCCGTTATTCTCACCAGTCCAGGATAAGGCTCTGTGTCTCCTCTGGAGGCACCCCTAAATGGAAGGTCCACATGAGAAGCTGGGGACGACTTCTTCCTGTAGCTTCTAAAACAGTCCCTAAAGAATCCTGGTATAGCTGGGATTTAGCTCAGCGGTGTAAGCGTTTGCCCAGTGAGTTCAACCCCCAGTACCAAAAAAAAAAAAAAAAGAAAGAAAGAATTCAGGTAAAGCCAGGGTGGTAGGGGTGAATGAGAGACAAGCAGAAAGGTAGTTGACAAATAAAAAGTCATGAATTGATCATGTAAGTTAGAGACGTATCTGTGACATCTAGGCAAACAGTTCCATCCACACACAGGATTCGAAAGCCCTCGGAGCTTAGATTTCTCCACCATGAGGTAAAGCACCTTGCGCCCCTGAGAGTCGTTAAATACAAATGCCCCTGGCACCTGGAGGACGTCGCTGTGACCCACACTTGGGCAGGGAATGAATCGCCCCAGAGGTGACCCACGAGGCCTCTCGCCACTCAGCAGAACTCACTGGGATGACAAATGGAGAAACTCAGAATGACGGTAACTTAAATGGTTGGCAGCAAGGGCCAGGGAGACCTTCGATGGGAGACAAGGTTACAACCAGAGTCACGTGGCCATGGCCCTGCCTCGTCAGCGTCACTGCGCCCCTCAGCCTGCCGTCCCGTGTGCTCCACCACAGTCACATCGTGGGGGCCCTGTGTGCCACTCAGTGGGCCTTGGTGCACCACATGACGACCTCTGGAGCAGAGCTCTGCCACCCTAGCCGGCCCGCCTCCTCCTGCATCTTCCTGTCTCCTTCCCAGGACACAGGAGGGAGGCACCGCAGGCTGCCATGCACTCGTACACATTTTTTAATTTTAATTCTTGCTTTTCTTTTCCCTTCTCCTTTTCCAAAGAAAAAGTCTTCCTCCTTCCTATCCCAAGTGGCTTCTCTACCCGGTCTGCCTGCTGTCTTTATTGTGTCCCCTTCTTTCTCTCTAGAAGTGGTCCCCTCAGTCCACAGATAAGCTCCATCCTCACCTCCTTGGGTCGAGGGATTGTCTCTGATCTTTGCCGTGGCCCTGGAGCCTTATCTGCAGGAAGTCACTGATTGAAAAAGCTTCCCTCCACCAGATTCACCTCTTAACCACTTTATCACTTTTCTTGTGTATTTACAAGAACATTGGTCTGTTCAGTTTCTGCTGAGGACCAACATTTTAACCGTGAGGATGGAAAGCAGGGGTCTGATCGAGTGAGATCTGGACAGCAGGCAACAGCAAAGGGACCCAGAAGTAACACAGTGGTGGTCACTGCAGGACGAGTTAGCCCCTAGCAGTGGGCCACAAAGGGAGAAAGCAGGGCTTGCTAGGACACCAGTGCTGGGGCGTGGCCCCACAGAACTGAGGCTGGGGGACTCTGAGGAAAGAGCCATGGTGCCCGTGCCAGGGTCACAGAACCAGATAGGGACCTATGGGCTCAAGACTGTGGGAAACTGGAACGAGGGTCAGCTGCTGCCTCCGATCACCACGGAGAGATGCTGGCAGAACACATGAGCAAAGCAAGGGGCAGGCCCCTCCCGTGCAGCCCTGCCAGCGAGCTTTCTCCCCGCGCAGAGCTCCTCAGGGCAGGGAGCATCTGTGAGGCAGAAGCATGGCTTGGTGGGCCAGAGCCGAGGACAGCAGCTGCTCTCAGCCCACACTGCGCTGGCCACTTTACCCTACCTGACACAGTGCAGCTCCCCTGCACGTGAGAGAAGGCCTTCGGTCTCCGAAGAAGGAGACGAACAGGTCCAAAATAGTGCCTCCCCCTCGGCACCTGTGACTTGACTGGTCTGTGAGGATGGTGAGTCACGCCTCAAACTCTGCTCCTGTCCCTGTCAGTGTCCAGGACCTGAGATGTAGTTGTGAAGTTTGTCACCAGCAGTGGCTAAACAAAGTAGCAAGAGGAGGAAGGCAGTGAAGAGGTATCCCAGCCCAGAAGTACTACATGGGGGAAGGAAGCTGGGCACAGTCGATCGTCTGTCATCTCCCTGGTGTACCCTGGGTCCGCAGTGGACGTGCACCAGTCCCTTCTCCACCCACACAGCATTCCCATGGCCCTTGGGGACCAGACTTCTGCCAGGTTGGGTGACCAAGTCACATCCCTGAGAGGTCTGTGTACTCTGTGCTCCTGCATTTTCTGCCAGTTTTCCAGTAACTGCTACTATTAGAGTTGGACACATCACTGGGCAGTCAGCATCACCTGAGTCACAGGCCTGAGTCTTCCTTGTCTCCAACAAGAGTAGCGACCCAGTTTTCAGTGATTATCAGGGTCCACACTCCAGCCAGTGGGGACCCTGCCAGGGTACCAGAGCCAGGGCCAGGTTCAATCCCAGTTCAGTGGACACCTGTCATCTAAGACCCAGCAGAAATTAAGCTGTAGAGACAAGAAGCAGCTCTGAGAGGGGTTTCGAGGGCTCATAGGAGAGGACTGAGTCCTCCATCACCCTGTAGTCCCCCTGGTGTCCTGGTAGGAGAGTTTGGCTCGGTAATTCAGGAAGTACCCTGACCTCCCAAGCAGCAGGTCCCGGGAGTTCGGATCCAGCCATTCCTAAACTCCATGGGGCCAGTCTTTGTGGAAGGGGCTACCAAGGATAGTGGTGAGCGCCATGTGTACAAACCCTGTGCTATTCTTCTCTTTTGCTGTGAATTTAGGATTTTGCAGAAGCTATGCTGACCAGAATTTTGATTGGAACCAAAGAAAATCCCTTTAAGTCTTATGTCACCCCTACTCTCATGGATCAGAAATTATGCCAGTTCTACCTTCACGTCTGGAGTCAAACCTTTTTGTGCAGTGTTTGCAGTTGCACAGCACAGTCTGTCACCTGTGTTCACAGTCATTTGGGCTAAAAGTCTCATTCCCCAAACCTCGAACAGCTGTTCTATAATCACCAACATGGGAACACGTGGGGCAGCCACTCCCAGAGTTCTGTCCTGCTTCTCTCCCTCCATGTCCCCCTCCTCAGCTACCGCCCATGTGGGGACTGAGCCCTGTGGCTGGAGTGTGGGTGCTGAATGAAATTAGAAGGATGAGTATCTACTCACGGCCATGAAAGAACAGAGCAGACACTGAGACCGAGACTCTGGGACGTGGGGATCCGGCGTTTGGATGGGGGAGAGGAAGGAGGGGGAGGGAGGGGGAGAGGAGAGAGACAGAGACAGAGGGACAGAGAGTGAGATAGAGACAGACACACAGAGAGACAGAGACATAGAGAGAGACAGAAAGAGAGACAGAGAGAGGCAGAGAGAATGGGAGAGATAGAGAGACACACACAGAGACAAAGGCAGAGAGACAGAGATGAAGACAGAGACGGAGACAGAGTTCAGGGCTCTCCAAACTCCTTGGACTCTGAACTCCTCAAAATGGAGAACATAATCCTAATCTTCAAGGTCCAGAAAATTATGATGAGTAGAATTTCACAAGTAAAGATACAATAAAAAAGAAAAAGTGTATTCCTGTGACCTGAGGATCTGGCTTGTGATACTTTCATTTTTGGCTAAAATCTCAAAAATCCCTTCATGCTGAGCAGAGGCTGAGTGATATTCTGGGCCAGGCTGAGATGAGGTCATTGACCTGGAAGGTTGCAAGGTGACCCCAGTGCCATGACCCGCACAGCCAGCAGAGTCCTAAGAAAAAACGAGACACGCAACCAAAGGGAAATTGGGACCAGGTGGTGCCTGACTCTGATGGAGAGGCAGCAACAACCCAGCATGGTCTGTGTCTTTATTTCCATGGAGTCAAGAGGGGGCAAGTGCATAATGTGCCAAAAGTGCAAGGTCCTAGTGTTTCACTGAGAACACTGAAAGCAAAACATTCTCGGAGCTCTCTGCAATGTAGTTAACAGGGAGGAACACCAGGGCCAGACACCTGTTGATATGCAGCTGAGCTAGAGGTCAACTCGTCTACACAGTCTGCCTCTGGCATTTCATATTCCTGGGACTGGCTTTGCTCTAGTCCCAAGGAATTTGCTGCCCTCCTGCTCCCCACATCCCAGCAGTGACATTGGCCAGTGTGGCTCAGAAAGGCCATGGTGGATGGGCACAGAGCTCTGCAGGGTAATCTGGCTTGGTCCCTGGACCAGAAGGCTTCCTGTTTCTACAGCTGTGATTGAGGGTGCCATGTCCTGCCAGACACACTCAAAAATGAACACAAAATCCTTTGCCCTTGTCATTCAGGGAAGCCCTTGAAGATGGATGTGTCTGGGACCACAGCGATGTCAGAGCAGGTCTAGGAGTCAGGCCAAGGTACGAGTCTGCTTCCACACTGCACGTGTGCATGCACATCCATGCACCTATGAAAAAATACACACCTGTGCCACTCACCATTCCCCATGTAGGACAAGACCTGGACACACACCCCAAGTCCTCACACTGCTCACGTGCAGGTGCACATATGTGGACACAGCATGTACACACATGCACACTCATGCTCCACATACTGCTAACACGTGCACAACACACACCATTGTATCAGTTGGGAAGGCAAGAGCGGCCTCTGGTCCCCCTGTGTGCACCTCCAGCCCAGCCCTTCAGTCCTGCTCTTGTCCTGTCTCCTACAGGCTGGACCCTTGACCACTGTGCAACCCTGGAGGGTGGGTCCTGCATCTCCCGCCACACCTCCAGTGCCAGCAGGGCCACCCTGGATCTCACAGAGCAATTGTTGTATCTCGAGGACGTCTCCTGGGCATCCCCAGCCCTGGGAACCCCTTCCTCCTCCACAGAGCAGAGTAAAACTTGAACTCAACAGCTGCTTCCACACAGGTGTGGGAGGCAGAGGCAGCTCAGCTCTCGGGCTGCAATGGACAAAAGCAGACTGAGTTCATAAAATTGCAAGTTCAGAGCTCAGAGAGCTGGCCTGTTTGAAATGTCTAGCACCTTTGTGAAGAGTAAACATACATAGCATCATTGTTCTCTTTCTTCCGTATTATCTATTATCCATCTTTTATTTTGCCTTTAAATTATTTATACCTTGGGTTTTTCACATAAGAGAAATCATCCTGTATTTAAGCTTATGTGTTTAGTCTCAAGATCCATCCATTTTCCTACAAATGACTTAAATTTATCCTCTACGTCAGAATAGTGCTCCAGGGTGTACAAGTACATTTTCTTTATCCATTTATCTGTTGATTGGCAAGTACATCACTTCCAATGAGTGTAAATATTATATGCCACAACACAAGCTAAGATTAATAATATCGACAAGAGTGAAAATCAAGATAATGAGATTAGAGGAGGGAGGGAGAAGGAGGGAAGAAGAAAGAAATTAAAAAAGAAGCGAATTGAAGTACTTATATGTACCTACTACCCAAGATGACTGTAAACTGCATATACTGCAAGCATGTGCTAATAAAACAAGAAAACGGTTTACCTATTATGAGCAGTGCTGCTGTGAACACAGGGATGCATGGATCACCGTGATGCAATGGCTTTAACTCTTTCAGGAAGATACCTAGGAAGAGAATCACTGGGTCAACAGAATTTCTCGTGTTAGGTTTTGAGGACTCCACACTGATTTCCGCAGTAGCTGCATTAGTGCGCAGTGTGGAAGGGCTTCTCCCGCTCACCACAGCATCACCTGGCAACAGTCAATTCTCGGTGCAGGGGTTTTGTTTTTGTTTCACTAGTACCTGTTTGCGGAGCAGAGTGACCACATTCTTTGTGGGGTGTTGGCGCATGCATATAACATGCCCGCTTTTTCATCCCCTTCCCACACCCTTCCCTGCCCTCCATCTCTTGATCCCTTTCCCTTTACTGTTTCAGTACCCAGGGCAGGGTCACCTCTGGCCCCACAGCCTCTCCCCCTCTTCATCTCCGGGGAAGGGGACCATCCCAGCTCCTGCATCCCATCGCCATCAGCTCGGCCCCAGCGGCTCTGGCTGCAGGCTCCACCTCAGAGCACTGTGCTCTGCTGGGATGGCCAGGCCTTTGCTGTCTCTTGCCACTCGTTGCCATTGTGCAAAGATTTATTCAGTCTGTCTGGTTTCCTTGGATGCTAAGGATGCCAGAAGCCCGATGGGACCTCAGAGTCACAGCTGTAATAAAATACATCATCCTGTCCCTGAAGCCAAGCAAATCCAAGCCCCGCTTCCACTGGTCTCTGGAGCCAAGGTCAGCCAAGGATGCTGCAAGGATTTCACCCTTGCTCTCTCCTTGGCTGGAAGGCTTGCATTTGCTGGGTGGCAAACAGGGGTGGTGCACTCAGCACATTCTCTGGCCAGGCCCTACATCCTCTTAATCAATGCACTAAGTGACGATTCCTGGGCCCTGGCTTGCACTGCAATGACCTAGCACATCAACAGCTCCTTGAAGGTGCCCGACTGCAGCATGTGACTCAGCCCCGTGGGCCTCCTGTACAGAGAATGTTTACTCTACCATCTTCCTCAGCACTCATCTCCCAGCTCTCCTGTGGCTGCTTCAGAGAGGACAGCAGAATGAGAGAGAAGCCATGCACGGAACAAATTTCCAAGCTCAGAAGAGCTGAGACCTTCTCGGAAATGAAAAGCACTGGAATATTCTATTCTTGTTGTCATCACAAAAACTTAAATCCACAAGACCCAGATTAAATTTCCTCATAATTAGAACACATTAGAGAGGCATCATGCCATGCATATTCACGAAGAGACCAGAGGGGCCCTGGGCGGGACTCACATGCACATTTGCATATCCATTTCATGAGCTGAGGCAATGTGTTTGAACAAAGGGGGATCTGGCTGCACCGAGGGTGAAAAACAGCCCTGAGTTCAGAGCTTCAGACCCCTGAATGGTGCCCAAAAGACCCGAGTCTGTAGTCTTCCAGCTCTGTAACCCTGGCTCCATAAGACAGGAGGAAATGAATGGGTGAGTGAATGAAGGAATGAAATTCATGCCTATGGGAAAAAGCACAAGACCAGGAAATTATTGCTGTAAGATGATCCTAGCTAAACACGCATTCTCCTGCCACAGCAGGCCGGGTGGGGATGCCACCCTTGGAAAGCATGACCAGAGTCAAGCTCCACCCGCCAGGCAAACTCAGGGCAACGGCAGAAACAGGAAGATGCCCTTGCTCCTCCAGCACAGCATTGTCATCTGCGAGGCTCAGTCCCCTCCTCGGGCTGCCTGGGCAGCAGCTGGCACACAGGTGAGCTCGGATTGTGTCTCTGCCAGTTCACAGGAACCATTCTATTTAGAAAAATAAGCCCCGAGGATTGTACCCAGTTCTCTCCTGGGCTTTTGTCTTGAGGATGATGAAGAATGAGGACAATGAAAAATGGTAGGGAACCACACGGGTATAGTTCATTAGAAAGAACAAAGAGAAGCTCTCACTAATGGAGAGGGGCTCCAAGGGAGGTTCAAGGAGGGGCCCACGTCCAGGGGCTTATGTGCAGAGTTGGGCAAGTTATTCTGGTGGGCACCTGAAAATGAAGCGATGAAACTGTGGTTGCTGCTTTTAGCAGGGCTTCTGATGCTGAAGTAGACTCCCTTGCACCCCAACTTCCCTAGGCATACCTGAGTTTATCCAAGCCCTTTTCCTCTGAAACAATGAGTTGCTGTTTTTTTATCTAGGCCTCTGTTGGTAAACAGATTTCCCCTGCTCCCCTGCTTCCCTACCCTCTAGCTTCCTCAGGCACAAGGAGCTCTTTCTCCTTCTGTTCTATTTTTCCCAGATTTATTTGGCTCATCCAGGCCCCTATAATAAATGTCTGTTGTGTGTCTGTCTCCTAGCCTTGGAGTGATGGTGAAGGATTGCTGGAAAGGAGAACAAGCTGTGGATGAGACACATGCA
>RJWT010025413.1:0-16158 GCA_004365215.1 Cuniculus paca | reverse complement strand
AGGTTTACAAATTTACGAAACACGCATGTGTTTTGTTTCATTGAATCCTCACAGCAAACCCCTGTGGTAACTTTCATTATCAGCCTCAGTAAAAGACACTGAGGAAGCTTTGAGCCCTTGAATGCAAACCCACAACATTTATTTACCATCCCATGACTCTGGCGATCCAGTTCTCCTCCCTGCCACTGCCTTCCCCTTCCTCCTCATCCTCCGTCCTTTGCTCTTTTCCTCTTTTTTATTCTTTTCTGTATCCCAATGCCATTATAAATTTAGGACAATGCTGGAGTCACCAATTGGGGCCGTTTGCATAGAGTTTTCTTTGAATACAGCACTAAGAGTTGCAAAACAGGAAAGGTTGTCTGGTCAAAGAGGTGATGTCTACACACTAGTAGTTTCCAAACCAAGCCTTGGATTCCAGGGTAGGCTTGCAGTGTAGGACCAATGGTCAGACTCTCAGCTCTACATGAAGCCATCTACCCCAAACATCATAGCAGGGATCAGCAATGCACCTGACTCATGCGGCATAATCCCCATCCAAATATGCAAATGTGTACACCTGCTTTTGTGGCTAGTAAAATGCAAAAATGTAAACAAATAACTGATTTCATAATATTGGAATGCTTTTTCCTTTAAGCAATTAAAAATATGTCTAAGTATCATTGTTATACTTGGGGCAACATGAAATTTTATATCATTCAATAAAAGAGCTTATTAACATGTGAGACTTCTCAAGGAGTTTGATTCCGGGAAGTAAACCACTTTTCAGTCACATACTCACTCAATAATTGCAAGGTTTAATCCCTGACAGACCCTACAGAAACCACAGCTAGAAACAAATTCAATGCAAAAGTCAACCAACCATCACTCAGGAAATGTTACTGAGTCCTTCCTCCAAAATTGAGCTCACCGCAAGCTTAGGTTAACGACACAGTACCATAACACCTTAGTTTCTTCTTCCTTAAACTGGCATAATCCCATTGCCTATTTCATAGAATTGTTTTAAGGATTGGATTGCATGTAGGTTAATTCTAGTGCTCCAGAGGTAGTGCATGCTAGTTCATATCTCTAGTACCACCACTCACTGCTAGTACGTCATGGCTTAGCTCTAAAATGCCCCCAGAAATGTGTGAAAGGTGATTGGTTCACAGTCGTGCTATAGCTGACTTCACCTCTACTAGGAGATGAGACCTGTTGAAGTTGAGCATCTGGGGGAGTGACCTGGAAGTTTTTTGTCTCCTGTTTCCTCAGGCTCCACATGATGGACCTGGCCCTTTTTCCCATCCTGATTTTCTCCCATGGAGGGAAGAAAAGAAAGGAGGAAAAGAATATGATACATTGTGTGTGTGTGTGTGTGTGTGTGTGTGTGTGTGTGTGTGTGTGTATGCAGTACACGGCAAATATCTTCTAAACACCACCTCATCTTTTCTTTATAGTAATGGTGAAATGCAGGGATAGCGAACCCCATTTTTGCAAAGATGATCTGGGGTTCAATCAGGGTGTGCCTCATTGTTTAGCACAGAGCTGAGGTAGAACTCAAACTCAAAGGAGCCTGAGTCCACTGCCTGTGACCTTTCTCTACCAAGACCAATGGAGTCACCCTACACACCCCCCGGCTGGCTTCTCGTCAAACCACGGTGCATGAGTCAGCTCTAAGTAGCAGGACAGGATACACAGACTGGTGGCTTCAATAAGGGGAATTTATTTGCTCTCAGATCTGGAGGCTGGAAGTCTGAGATCGGGGTGTCGGGGGACTTGGTCTTTCCTGAGTCTGTGCTGGGCTTGTAGCTGTCACCGTCTCTCCCCCTGTGCTTCAGTGAGCCTGGTGTTTCTTCTCTGCTTGTAACAGTGCAGTTCTGTTGGATGAGGGCCACTGTTACGACCTTTGTTAATCTGGGTTCTGTCCTTGAAGGCCCTGTCTCTAAGTACAGCATGCTGGACACGAAGCCTTCCACATATGAATGTGTGGTGTGACATAGGTCAGTCCATTACGGACTGTCATTACCCCTGGGAGTCTGTTGTAAGGATTGATTCTACCCTTGCCTTTGGGTTCACAATGGAGTTGAGGCACGTAGAGTCACCATAAAGTCTGCTGGAGAAACTACCATGATAGCATACAAACTAAATAAAGACAGGAGATTTGCCGTAACAGCTGTTAGAACAGTCTTTAGCAGGGGATGGATGCAGAACAGCATTCGACCTGGACTTGAAGTCTGAACTGCACAGGCACAGGTCACAGAGCAGTGTGTGTAAGAGACAGGTCCCATGCTGGTACCAGAGAGAGGAACACTCCAGCTCCTGGGTGAGAATCAGCTGCCCGGTTGGCTGAGGCCACAGTCAGAGCACGGGGCATCTCATGGCTGCTGCAAAGCACTGGGTCTTCATGGCTCTGTCCAAATGCCCCTCAGCCCTGGATGAGAGATTCTTATGGGCCAGAGAGCACACGGTGTAGTAGAAAGTGCACCGGAGCAGCAGCTGGGTAAGCTAGAATTTCATGCTTCTTTTACACAATTGAACTAGTTATCTATTGCTGCATAACCAATTACCTCTCAACATGCAGAGGCTTAATACCACACAGATGCCTTGTGGGTCAGGAACCCAGGTGTGGCTTTGTTTAACTGAGTCCTGTGATTTGGCACTGCTCACAAGTGTGTGCCTGGCCTGTGGGCTCAGTGAGGAACGGAGCCTCTCCAAGGTCACTTGCATATCGATGGCAGGATGCAGGTCCTCAAAGCGAGAGTCTCATCTCCTCCCCAGATGTTAGCAGGAGGCCACTCACCCTCCATTCCTAGTCACAGGGGACAAGTAGAAGCCCTGTGGAACTCACGGGCTTTGGTTGTCTCATCTTGGCCTCACATTCCACATCACTTTTGCTAGATTCTCCTCCTGAGAATCGAGTGACCAAAGCCAACAGGAGAGGATTACACAGAGGGTGAGTACCAGGAGGCAGTAACCACTGCGACTGAGTCTACAGAACGGCATATCAGCATATCAGAGTAGAGATTATTATGTTCAATGGGAAAAGGAAGAAGCTAAAAGCTGGTGACTGACACCAAGAAAGTCGATATCCTTCAAATATCCTTCACGGGTTCTTTGTCGTGGCTCCATGATCGGGCAGTGTGCTGCCCCTGGCATCTTGTCTACCCATGCACTATCCCTGTGCCTCACTTGGACTCCAGGAGTGGGCAGATTGCTCTACTCTGAAGGCAAAGAGGCTGGTGAGACCCAGGGCCTGGCTTTGCCTTCATGTCCTCAGTGCTTAAGGTGGGGAAGGATGCATGATAGTTTTCATCACTATCTGTGAGATGAGCCAAGTTATCAGTGACGTTGTCGAGAGAGCCTGGCCTTTGCACTGGAACAGAGAGACCTGGGAATGGCCGGTATTCTGCTCCTCTGTGTCCCCCAAGGATCCTCAGTCTGTGCCTGGGAAAAAGAGGCTGCATCTGTCAGGCAGACTCCAAATGCTTGTTGGATGTTTCTACATGATTACTTTTTAAGTCTGCATTTCACAACTCAAATGATTCCATTGTGTTCTGAAAATCTCCTTAATTGAATGTTCTCTTTGTCAACCCCCAAAAAACTGCTAGTTTTGCAATAAGATTCCCCTGGCACCTTCCCTGGGAGATCCAGTGCAAGAAATTCATTCGCATAACAACAAATGGAGTGGCAAGCTCTCGATAGTTGGCTCAGTTCTGTGGCTCGGTCACCTCCCAGGTGCCCCGCACTGCCCAGGTACTGGGCACAGGACAGTGGATCCTGTGTGAACTCAGGATACCAAGTCAGAATCTTCTTGCACACTGCCCTGTTTCTTCCTCTGAGATGTGTTTTCCCCCACTGCATTCTCACAAGATTTTCTCACACACATGGTGTGACCCAAGGAGAAAGAGAAATGTGGAATAAAAAGGTGACCACGAATGCCTGACACTCTTTCCACTGGGAGGAGGGTCTACCCCCCTCTTCCTCATCTGGTTTGGCTTGAGGCCACTTGGACCAATAGGAGGGTAGGGTTAACACACAGCCCATATCAAGTCCTGCCTTGGAGAGCTGGGTGCTTCTGCCATAGTCTCTCAAAGCCCTGAGCTCCAGTCAGGTCAACCAACTCGCCAGCTGGGGAAAACTCAAGGGCAGTCCTGAGAGGGTGCAGAAAGGGGGGGGGTCCAAAGGAGCCAGGTTTCCACTTCACCGTGATGGGCTATGGGAAAGCACAAACACAAGTACCACAGAAAACATGGGGCGATGGGTGGAAGGAACTCTTCCGCACTGTTGGTGGGAATATAAACTAGCCCAACCGCTATGGAAATCGGTGTGGAGATTCCTCAAAACAGTAAAATTTGCATTCCAGCCAGCTATTTTCCTTCCAGGTATCTTCCCAAAAGAATTAAAGACATTTTACAGTGATCCATGAATACTCATCTTTTTTAGCAGCACAATTATTAATAGCTAAATCTTGGTAGCAGCCTGTGTATCCACTGACTAATGAATGGATAAAGACAATGTGTTATTTGTTTATATACAATGGAGTACTACTCTGCCATAAACAAGTATAGTCTTGAGTCATGTGTAGGAAAACGGATGCACCTTGAGAACATAATACTAAGTGAAGTAAATCAGACACACAGGCTTAGATATCACTATCATGCCATTTCTCTCATATGAGAGGCCCAAAGTATAAATAAAGAGTAAAATAAGCAATAGAGAGTTGGAAGTTGGGAGACAGGTCTTTCTCAAAAGGGAAGGAATAGAGGGATGGAGGGGACAGGGAAGAGAAGGAAGGGGATGAAAAAGGAATTACACTGTGTTATGCATAAGCACCCACTCCACATGTGCAAAGTAAACACTATGTACGTGGACTAATGGGAACATGGACTAATGGAAATAAATCAATAAAAATGAAATGGTGGTTGCATTGTACCACCATAAATAGTGTTCATTTCTTACTCGGCCACGTACAACTGGAACAGTGTAGCACAGTTGTCTTACAAGTTCTAGGAGCCAATGCCTCTAAGAAATCTTAGCCCAAGGAAACAAAAATGTACCCATAATAATCTCTGGTAAGATGATGGTTATTAAACCTACATTGAATGAATCTTGAATCTTTCCTGTCCTGGCATATCTGGCTAAGGGGGTCTCTTTCCTTTCTTCTCTGTGCCTCTCTATGCTTCGTGGGTCAATGTGGAGACTGAGAGAAACAAATCCACTAGGAAAACAATGATTTCTCTTTTTTTTTAGGAGGCTCATGCCCTCATTAAGAGTTGCATAGTACACCTGGTACATCCAGAAAGTCTGTCTTTTCTCTTCCTTGTTTAGGAAATAGTCCAGGGTGGGAAAGTCTTCTCTAATGGCTTGAGAATTCATCCAGTCCTTCGAAAAACCCTGGACTGTGATTCAGAACACTGTATATGTGCTTTTGCTGTTACTAATCTGCTGTGTTCCCCATGGTCCACCTGATTCGGCTCACTAGGCTCAATCATTTCACCTGCAAAATAGACGTTAATTAGAGGACACAATACCCAAGTTCCTTCCGTCTCCAGCACTTAGTATTCTAAGAAAGAGTTTGTTCAGTCCTTCATTATGATGCATGGTAGCCTGGCTGCTAGGGAAAATGTTACTAGAAAATGGAAGGCAACAGCATTTCTCCAAGAACAAACACAGTGACTTCTTTTCTTTAGGGATTTGAATGAGCATGCAGATCAAGGAAAATGGCTTTTTCTCCTAACTCCGGTAAATTCGACGCTTTTCTTTCTGTCTGCCTTTTTTTTTTTTTTTGTGGTAGTGATGCTAGGAATTGAACTCAGGACCTCATGCAAGTTGTCAAGTGTTCTACCATTGAGCTACACCTCCTACTTGAGTTCAACTGCTTATAGCTGACAATTCCCCTTGAAGGTGGGTGCAAGGGCTGTCACAGGACTGGGGAGAGATGAGCTGCTGCTGCGGTGGCAGAAAATTCTCCCAGAAATCCCTTTTGGAATTGTTCAGGAAATACTGATGTCATAGTAATAACCACTATTTTAATTGCTATAAAGATGACCTTATTTCTTGCTTCTTTGAGCTATGCATTGTATTGTGTTGTAATGAACGCTCATGTTCCTGACTGTGCGGAACACATATCTTGATCAGCCTCATAAATCTTGCTGATCATTTATGATTCATCTCAGAGCCTCGCTGCTCCAGGAACTCCCATGTGCACGGCTCAGTCTTGGCCACACCGTGCTGTACTGGATTATCGCTGCATCTTCCTGTGCTTAACCTGGTGGTTCATTGCAGGCGTGGACTACATTCATCCATGGTTGCACACATACAGCTGAGACAGGGCCTTCTCCTTGTACCTGACTCATGTGGTGCTGCATGCTGCACTGAAGTTTATGAAGGGTTTGCGCTATTATTTCTGGCCAGCAATTGAACTGAGGCTCTGAAAGGAAAGTGACTTTCTCAAGCTCTCCCAGCCACAGGCCAGCGCCCCACACAGAGACTTGTTTATGTCCCTCTCCACATCCTGAGAGTATGGGGGCTTCTCTCTGGCGGAAAGGAGAGTTCAAGCCCTATTCTCCCCGTGGACACATAGCCTTTGTTTTCCACGTCTGGGAAATGCCCCAGGATTCCCTGCTGCGTTACCCTGGGAGACTATTGCTCAATCCCAGCAGCTGTTCTGGAGGAACAGAAAAAAAGGCAGAGACATTCTGAGTGTGTCATACGTGCGAGGCAATATTGAACTGGAGATTGTTAATGAGCGAGAACGCTTTTGTTGTGCTGTTCCACTTCCAGTGAGGTCTAGCTCTTAATTTTCAGTGGGCGTAGCAGGAAGTATGAGTGTAAAAAAAAATAAAGCATATATATTACTAATACTGTTGCTATATAAAACAATATTTGGCCAAGATGGCTAAGATATGATTCAGCCCTTGTTCATCAAGTTGCTAAATATTATTTAGTGAGTGGGGTCACCATATGGTATAACTCAGTTTCCTTGGGAGGCTGAGTGAAATACTGTGTTGGATATAGAATTTGGAATTGTACACGTCTCTGGAGGAAGCTGCTGACTGCTAATTCCATTAGGTCTTCATGCAAAAACTACAATGCCCATGGCAAAGGGAAATGTCACAGCCCTGCATGACTTGCTTGATGAGGTTGGTTTCTCTGAGAAACTGAAGGCAGAGTGGGCAGAACCGCACATCTAGACACAGATGCAATCTTTGAAGAAAAATGTGTGTGGGCAAGTACAGTACCAGCTGGGAAAGTCTAAATGACTGAAACCTATGACTCAGAAATCTTAAATTGCCTTCAAATTAATGAAGCGCTCTGGGGATGACTCAGTTCATTCATGTCCTTAGCTCACAGGCTCAGAAGCCTGCACAAGTGCTGCTCTCCAGTGCTTGGAAGAACAGACTCTGAGCAGAAATGGGTCCCAGGCTGCAGGGTGTTCTGGGTGCAAGAACCAGAAGCATGGACAGGACAGCTGAGTGAGCAGGGTCCCACCTTTCTCAGAGATGGGTGACCTCGGGCATGTGGAACTGGTTCTGGATCCAAGTTTCCCTCCCTGTAAAATAAAAAAGGAGAGATTAGATTTCTAAGTTTTCATCAGTGTTCATACTCTAGCTAGCCAGGGTCCCAGTGAGGAGCAGAATTCTCCCCAGATGGTTCAAATAAAGAGATTTTACTACAGGGAGACCTTGCAGATGTAGGTGTCAGGTTAGGAGAGCAAATGGGGAAGACGAAGGCACCCAGAGACCAGTGGAAGCCGGAAGACATCCCAACCACCACAGACAAAAAGACTAAGGGAAAATGGTGCTGTTGGAGCTCAGCAATAAGAATCCCCAAGAGAAGCCAAAATCCCAGGGAAGGAGATGCCGGAGATGAGCATGCAGAAGAGAGGGGGAGGGGAAGAATATTGTCTTAACCCATGATGCCACTTTGTGCTTGAAACCAAGAGGGAGGTACCCCGGGGCCAGGGCCAGAGAGCGGAGGGGGAGTCCCCAGATTAAGTCTCCTGCAGGGCCCAGTTTTCAGTGGCACAGAGCAGAGCCATAAAAAGGGTGCAGGTTGGACAGGAAGTAGGTAAAAACAAACAGAGAAGCAAAAACCCAGCACAGTCTCTGCCTGTATAGTTATTATGCCTCTGAGTTAGAGCAAAGAGCAGAACACATTGTGTATTTTCTGAAACAATTTAAGAATGATTCTCGAGCAACTCAGGTCCATAGAGCAAGACTTATTTCTTTAACCCAACAATGTCCATCATAATGTGATCCCATGGAAAATCAAAAAAGATTTGTTGAATTGAAGTCTGATCACAAATCAACATTTATAAACATCTGCGGGTGCAGGATGATGCATGGCTGGCTCTTGGTGAATATCCGTTGAATCAATAATGAATGTGTAGGTTCAAAACAAATTATGTAATCTTTCGGATGAAAAGTTTTTGCAAACCTCAGGCAAACCCTTGGAATTGTAGTTCTCTTAGTCATTCCGAAAATGATTTATGGTTGTCCTTGCACAATCTGTAAATTTCTTGGACTATGAAAATGTCCTCGACAATGTGAAGCCATAAATTAATAAACGAGGGAGGGCCTAAAAGAGACATTTTCTGCCTGTCGTCGGTGTCGAGGCATTTCTTAAGCAGGCGTGCTCACAGGAGTGGAATGTGAAGCACAGAGTCCACCCAAAAAATGTGTACACATTTCAGGAAAAGAAAAATAGTCTGGTGTTTTTTTCAACAGATGGTGTTGCCTTCAGATGGGGGACCCTGGAGGATGTCATATATCACAGCAAATTCACTGCACTGCCAGCTCTTAGAGAAGAAACCGAAAATGCATGTGCAGCAATCACAGTGACCAGCAGTTCGCTGTGCTAATGAGTGTCTGCAAGCTCATGGCCACCACTTTGAGCACCTCTTGTCATTGTAGAGGCCAAAGCTAGCTTGTACGAATCTCATAATGTCTCAGTAAATTTAGTAATAAAATATGTATTTAAGTTTTTCTTTTCCTGAAGTGTGTATGCATTTTTTTTAATGGACTCACATTTAAACACTCATGAAATCACCTTGCCACTGGGCAGTGGTCTTTCCAGTTTGACAGGACAAGCGTGGACTTCTATTCTCACTGTCTCTCAGCTCCCTGACTCGAGACGAGTCCCTGACCAGGTGAGCCTCAGTTTCCTCTATTGCCTGCCCCAGAATCAGTATAAGGACCCAGAAGATGTCAGAGTCTTATAAATTGGCTTGCAATAGCTGTTCACCTCTACTAGATACCTCTCTCTACTCTGGTCCTTGAATTTCTCGGTAAAGTACAAGGAAGGAAAAAAAAGACGTTAACTGCTTTACTGAGCATGCGACGCTTTCCAAAAAGTCACTTGGTTATGGAGAGAAGCACGGGAAATGGTGGAATTTACAGAACACATCTCAATCACCACTTCTTTTTCATATTTAGCAACTGATACACACAGTAGCTTAGCACGGGAAGGAGGGGCATATTTATGGTTAGTGTTACACTAACTTTTCTCTCTCTCTTTCCTTTTTTTTTTTTGTCTCTTTGAGCCAGGATCTCCCTATGCAGTCCAGGCTGGCCTTGAGCTCACTTTGTAGCCCAGGCTGGTCTTGAACTTGCAACGATCCTCCTGCCTCTGCCTCCCGAGTGCTGGGATTACACTGACTCTTCTCTTTAGGACTCCTTTAGCTCAGGTGACAGACACTGCTGTTTGCATGCTAAAAACCATTCTCCAACTGCTATGATGGTCAAATTCGATCCCCCCCAAAGAGGCTGAAGCACTGCATCTCACCTCCTAGGCTGCTGTGTAACCAAGCAAGGCCACATGATGCAATCCTGACCAGTAACATGTAGAGGAAGTATTCCTGGGAAATGTCGAAGACGATTTTGCTCTGCAGCAAAAAGATCGTTTCCTGAGGAGAAGGCCCACTCCTGCGTTGTGTGTTTGTCATGTGGGCTGTGATGCTTCCAGCTTTGGCAGTATCTGAGAACCACAGAGAGAAAACCAAGAGAACAGGAGGCCTGGTGTAACTGGGTTATGAAATGACCGAGCTTCTGTCTCAAGAATTTTTGTACTTATTATCTATGCCACAGGCACGGATTCTGTTCCGGGTACCAGAAGCACTGGAAATGAGATGATTTCCCTAGATTTCTTCTAGGGGAACTCTGGGGTCCCCGTGTCCCTGTCTCTTCTCTCCAAATGACCATTAAAAACCTGGAAGTCAGAAGCTATATGCTAGATCCTTTTGATTCCACTACTCTTGTACTTATTCATCCAATCCAATGAATCAGTCTTTGTTTCTTCAATCCAGTATGCATTTGCTCAATACGTACCAATCGTTTATTGCACTAGTTGACATTGGCTGACCTTGAATACCTTCTTTTAGCGTCATGCATGACCTTGAAGGAGTCTCACTGAGGTCTTCCTGTTGGTCTAAATATCCTTCTGTACCTTCTTAGCAGTCATTAAATCCACTTTGACACCTGTCGCGTTATATTGAAATAATTTATGTCTACCTTTCCAGCTGTAATATTCCATATCTGCAAGCTATATTTACATGGACTCGACCACTCACAAATAAAAAAGATTTAGTTTCCACCTAAGGGACTGGGAAGGGTGCTAGTAGAGGTCTAAGGATCATACGTAGAAATGTGGATGAGTATGACCAGTGCACACTGTATACATGCCTGGAATTATCAAAGCAAATCCCATTCATGTGTACAATTAGTATGAGTACATAACTATTCTTAAAAATTGCTTATGTCTTGAATGTGTATAGACTTTACTGTTTTGTCTTAGTTTCTTAACAATACAGTGTAATTACTACTTATACAGTGTTTGCATTATATTAGGTATTATATTTAATTTGTAGGTAATTTAATGCATACAGGTGAATGTGTGTAGATTATGAAAATTCTATGCCATTTCATGTAAGGGGCTGTGAATCTTAGTATTCCTGGAGATCCTGAAATCAATATCTGATGACTCCTAGGGGTTATTGAAAAATACTATGAATGTTTAAATGAAAAATTTTTATTACAAAGACACATGGCTATTGATTGCCTTCAAAATCTTCTCCTTTACTTCGAGCACATTCATTCTATCACCTTTGCCACTTTCTGCAGCAGCTCTGGAGTCCTCTTTCCTGAGTGTCGTCGCTACCTCGATGTCCTGAATGGATTCAAAACATTTCCTTTTCATAGTTATTTTGACTTTGGGGAGAAGCAAGAAATCACATGGTGCCAGATTCGGTGACTAAGGTGGATGAGGCCACAGCTTCATGTTTTCACAAGACTGCCTTTCTGTTAGATGGCAATCAGCAGCAGCTTTCACTGTAGTTTTGATCCCACCTAAGAAAGACCCTCAGGAAAGAAGACTCCGGAGCTGCTGCAGAAAGTGGCAAGGATGATGGGATGAGTGTGTTCAAAGCAAGGGGGAGGATTTTTGGGGGGGGGTTCATGGCAATGAGTCTTTTACCCTTGTATATTTTCATTTAAACATTCATTGTGTATTTTGATCATCCCGTGTATATGAATCCTATGATGAAAATGAAGCCTCCCACTCTCATCGCAAAAGCACGGCATGGAAGAGAGATCGGTGACTAAAGTGCATGAGGACACAGCATCGCGTTTTCACAAACCTACTTTTCCTTTGGATGGTGCTTGGCAGCAGAGTTCACATATTTATGATTTCACTTCGGAAAGCCACTGAGGAAAGGAGACTCTAGGACTCGTGCAGAAAACAGCAAGAATGATGGGATAAGGGTATCTAAAAGGAGAGCGAGCATTTTGAGGGGGATTTATGGCAATGCATCTTTTTCTGTGACAAATTTTAAAAATTTAAACATTCACTGTATAGTTTGAATATTCCGTGTATTCTTTTTTCTAAATACCAAGACTGTTCAATTGTCCCTGTCCTCTTTTCTCTTCTTTCATCTTCTCCTCTTCCTATTGCTCCTGCTTTCCCTATTATTATTTTAAGGCATTGTGAAATTCTTGCCATCAGTGTGTACCCAAAGCTTTTTGTAGATCAGAATTGGGAAGGGGGATCTAGAAGGATTTCGAGTTTGATAACATGGGCAGAACTGTACCCTTCGACTTTGTATTCCTAGTGCAGGACCTAGAGAGGGTGCTTAGCATATGTTTACTACATGAAAAATCTGTGCATCAGGAAAATATATTTTATTAAAGTGACAAAATTGATGAGAGGAGACCAATTGTAGAGATGAGTCATTACTGTCTTGTCTAGCATTAGGTAATAGTGATGCTTCATAAATATGTATTAAGTAAATAATTTATACTTATGATACATCTGGAATATAAAATTTAAAATTTTGTATGTTGGGGAGCATTGTTCTACTCTGATTTGGATTTATTTTTTTCCAAATTAGATATGGGATCTCTCAGCCTCATCTTGTGACTAATTTCATCTTTCCCTGGTGCTTTGAAATATCAACTTCATTATATATAAATGTTCATATATAAAATGGATCATTTTCTGGAATCTTCTTTTCATGGCCTCTCACCTTATAAAAGTGCCACACAATTATAGTTTGTGTTCAACTGTGTGTATTCACCTGTCTATTTTTTATTCCCAATGCTGTCCCACAATCCATAGGCATTTAAAGATTCAGATGAACTTGGAACTTTAATGTTCAGCTCCAGAAATATTTCAAAGTTATTTTAAAAACCTGAGATAGGATCTAAATGTGTTAGCTTTTGAGAGACACAATAACACCATAAGAAAAAAACAATTTTGCAGTCAAAGGCCCAGAACTAAATGAATGATTTTACAACTTCCTCTGCAATGATCTTAACCCTTCCATTATTGTGGATCAAAGGGAAGGAGGCTTCTACTTTTTTGCTTATTTAAATGTGGAGGGAATTGTAACATGGATCTATCCTCCTCACTGGTACTTAGCAAACTCAATGCAATGATACCTGCAGCAGAGCTTTCTGAGGTTGTCCCAGCCACGTGACAACTGTAGGGTCCCAGCCACATGACAAATGTAGTTACAGAATACACAAGAACTGAGGTCCAGTACCAGAAGATCAAGTTCTGAGAACTGCTTGAACAAATGACTCCTGGATTTCGCATCTTCAAACTGTCTCCATTTTTACCTCAGTACTTTGGGGAGCATAGATGAGAAAACACCTCTTGGATATGTGTTTATGATTAGGAGGTATTTCCCAGGATCCAGAGACACATGCACAACTCAACCATCACCTCATTTAATTGACTTCAGCATCTTTGTCTGAGCTATTTTTTAAAAGGTATTTTAACCTTGAACCACTGATGATTTTAGCCTCCACAATGGATAGAAATAAGTAAGACAGGTGTTTGGTGGGGCAAACACTCTTACACCACACATGACTGACGGTTTATGGGAAACACTTTGGGGGTTATTTGCTGGGAAATACTCACATTCACCTTGAACAAAGAGGAAACACTGATACTCTCGGTCACTGTGCCAGAAATTAATCAGAGAATTCACTGAAACTACTTGTGATCATTTCATGCTGAAATTCTAGCTGTATCCTGTGGCAAAGGACCTATAGGATGACTCTACTCAAAAATAGTTTTGAGATTAAAGTTATTTTTAAAATTTAAAAATTTATTCTGTGTGTATCCAGGTACATAAAAGGAAATGTTAAAGCTGCTTTCTACTGCTTACCTGAAACATAAAAAAGCTTAAGATGAATAATTAGCATTAGAATATATTTATGTACTTTGACACAATGTCTTAGCCATTCATGTCTTCAAGATTAAATCACAGAAAACATTTTCAACACAATTTAATATTTAAAATATATTAATGAAATCATGTCCTGTCTTCTTCAGAGTTCCATTATGAAATTAATACTTTTGAAATTTGGCATGCACAACTGACTCATTTATATGGACAATATTTTTTTGTTTTGTTTTGTGGCACCGGGGATTGAACTCATGACCTCACACTTGCTAGGCAGGCACTTAGGCTGCTGAGCTAGATCCCTGGTCCTTGTCTTTTCCAGACAGGGTCTCACTATGCCATTCAGGCTGGCCTTGAGCTCACTTTGTAGCCCAGGCTGGTCTCAAACTCACAATGACCCTCCTGTGTCAGCCTCCTGAGTGCTGAGATTACAGGCGTGAGCCACCACACCTGGCTTATATGGACAATATTTTTAAAATATCTCTATGTATGCTGATGGATTTGGGAGGATCAGAACAAATTCTGTTTGTTCTGTGTATGGGGAAGAAATTATTCATACTGTTCTCCATATTGAAAAGTATAAATATTTCACACAAAATATCATTCCAAGTCCCAGGCTGTTTCCTACACCCTGAGTACCTTCTTCCTTCAATATTTCACTAGAACTTGTACATCCCTCGGCTGTCATCATGGAGCAATGGTTCTCTTGCTTTTCTAGAGACAAAGTTTAATGTCCCCTTGTTTGCCAGCTTTAGTAATTAGTACTTGTCAAGAACTTCGAAAGCTGCAAGGTTTTTATTGCCATGTTTTGGAGAAGGCATATTCCATTCGTTGAATACTTTGATTAAAGATGTCTAACCAATTATAACCGAATTTAGAGGCTCATTTACATAACATTTAATGATATTGTAAAAACTTCAGTTGATTTACCCAGTAGTTCTGGACGAACCAAACTTTTCTTTTTGCTTTGCTTCGCTTCGCTTCTTTTCTTTTCTTTTCTCTTTTCTTTTCTTTTTTGAGACCAGGTCTCCCTATGTATTTCAGGCTGTGTTTTTGTTTTATTATATTTTGGTTAATGGTTAGGGTTTTGTTTGTCTGTTTGTTTACTTTTATTTGGACTATATATTTACCGTACATAATGATTACACTCACTGTAGGGAATTGGTATATGTTCATAACACATTTCAATTCCTTTTTTTTTTCCTGTTCCCTCCACCCCCTCTTTTATTTTTCCAGCCCCAGATTCATTTATTTATCATGTAAGAATTTATAAAGTTATTTATCATATATACAGACTAAAAGCCATACTAATACTGTGTAGTCCACGCTGCTCTCAAATACATGGTGATCTTCCTCCCAAGTTCTGGGATTACACGTGCACATCACCACACCCTGCTAAACCAATCATTTCTAAAATATGACTAAAGAGAGAAAGCAAAGCATGTAGACAAATTTATGCATATAAACATACTTGCATATATTTTGAGCTATGTTGTTGGCCCTGTGAACATTTTTCACTGTTTGTCTCACAACCAATTCCAAGGACAGTTCTACTCCACAGTTTTTATTTAATATTTACATTACACTGTAAAACAAACAATGTGATTAATGTTAAACTTTTTAGTTGAATTTTCAGTTCATTTTAACATTTGCATGCTTTTACTATGATTCCATGGAAATGTAAACAAATTAATTATTGAAAATAATCCGGCTTTTTTTTTTTTAATAAAGCTGGAATCATTATTTCTTTGGAAATTTCTTTTGCTAATAGAACCTATATGTTAAAAATTCTAGTTTCTTATTTGGTGCAGGCACAAGAAAATTTAGATTAAAAAATGAGCAAAACAGGAGCCAGGGATTTAGCTCAGTGGCACAAGCGAGGTAGTGAGCTTGATACCCAGCACCAAAAAAAAAAAAAGCAAAACTAATTTGAGTCATGATTCTACTTAACTGCAATGTGATGTCCTATGGTGATTGTGGTCTTCTGCTACCTTGTATGCTTAAACATAGCTAGCTATCCCAAACTTTCTTCAAGTAATTTTGAAATGGATACTGATGTTTCTCCAGTACCTTGTTTTGTTCTTTTCTCTCTCTCTCTCTTTTTTTTTTCAGTACTGGAGATTGAACCCGGAGCTGTCACATTGAGCTACATCCTCATTCTTTTTAAAAAAATCTTTTATTTTTGAGACAAGATCTCACTAATTTGCCCAGTGTGGGTTAAAGTGTGTACTCTAAGCCTCCCAGAGTTCTGGGGTTATAGGAGTGTACCACCACATCCAGCACACAGTTGATCTTTTAGTTTTCTTATGGTTAGTGACATCCCAATAACATCTGTGGTGGAAGATAAATGTGCACATCACTTTGGGCAGCCTCATAGTTGACCTTGAAAAAAGGAATTTTATGCTTTGGAAAAAAGTTCTTTGCTGCCCATATAATTAACGGGAAAAAGAAAACTGCTGCAGAATAAAATCATTTAAAAATAGATGTAGATTTAC
>RJWT010025412.1:0-16150 GCA_004365215.1 Cuniculus paca | reverse complement strand
AGAAAAAAAAAATGCTACCATCCAAACTATTGTTAACATTTTGGTATATATTTCTGTTTGTATGTGTGAATCGTACATATGTGTTACATATTACATATATATGTAATATATATTACACACACTCAAAAATTAAGATTGTAAGTATATGGTTTTATGTCATATTTGTTCTTTAATATTAATTTGAAAGCATTTTACCATTCATACCATTAAATATTCTCAGAAAACCTAAATTTTAACATCTGAACCATATCCACTTTTACAGAGAAATAATTAATTTAAGTGAATTTAGAAAGATAAATGCCATGGGGACTTTATGATGATAGCTGTGGAGAACTGTGGAAACAGGTTAATAATGCTTGTGTTATGGGCAAATTCTATTTTCTTAAATGTGACTCAGTAAAAGTTAGTGGTAAAAGTTGAACTTCTGTTTGACATCCGACCTGGTGTGGCGTTTAGCGAGGAAGAGGGAGGCGGAGGGTGGAGGCCTCCACAGGGTCCTGCCGGTGTCACTGCTCTGACCGCGCCAGCCCCAGGGCAGTGGGAAAGTGGGAGAAGCTGTGTTCTTTGTGCTCCAGAGCAGAAACGCCCCTGTGCTGCCCACCCACTGCCCTCTGGGAGATGCAGGATTACTTTGTCTACGCAGTGAGTAATAAAAACCGGAAGAGACCTGTTTTATTAGGCAACATTGTTCGTGTTGAGTTATTAATTTTTTTTCTTCAGCACATAGTCACAAACCAGGAGGGGCATTGAGATTCTCATCCTAGCTTTGGCGATCAGTGGCTCTGGGAATGAAATGCTGTTTAATTTGTGACCCGCTCGTGTGGTTCTGTGGCACTGGCACTACTGTGTGAGCAGAGGGACACAGGCCGGCTTGCACAGGGAGGGTATAATCTGCTAGTTGGGTGACAGATACTGCAAAACAAAGCACAAGAGAGCCGCAGTATCAGGCACCTCCCAAAGTTCCTGAGCAAACAGCAAAACTGGCCACGGTAAGTTTTTCCTAACAAAAAAGCACTCACTTAGCCCCCTTTTGGGACCATTCTACCATATTATATTTGCTTATACATCTCTAAATATAAAAAAAAGTCACTTGTTTTAGAAATATTTTTCAGTTTAGAAGTTTGTTGCAAAAAAGGGGTCCAAACTATTTGGGAAGAGTAACTTTGAATTTAAATGAAGGATCGATTAGTCTATTTCAAAAATACTCCTGTATTACAAGGAGAAACCCTAACTTTAGACTATCAAAACAGTCTTTATTTGTCAGGCTCCAAAACTCGTAGTATCTCCTGAGTGTCTCAGCTGCTCACGCTGCCTTACTCCAGTACCTCCTGAACTTGCTGCCATTGTAAATCTCAGTGCCTTTGCACACACTCACATGCATGCACACACACACACCTATGCACAACCGCATACCTGACAGATGTTTCGTCATCCTTCAAAACCCAAGGAAGAAGTCTCCCTTTGCAGGCATGCCTTCCTTACCTAGGTTGTGATTTCTCTCTCTTCTCTGGGATTTTTTGAATCTTGCCCTGTTGCCCTTGGGTGACACACTGCCATTCTTTGGTCACGCATCTCTCCAGCCTGAGCAAGAGTTATGTTGTACTCTCATTTGTGTCCTCCCTGCTCGGCATGTAGTAGACACACGGTACGGTTTATGTGAAAGCAAGCACTTCACTGCACCCAGCAAGCGGCTCTTATTTGAGTGTGTTGTGTAGCTGTTGTATCCAGAGACTGGACAGGTTCCCATTGGTCTCAGTGGTGCCCGTACCAACCCCGTTGATTTCTAGAAGGAAAGGCAATGAGTTAAGACTCTTCTCAAGCTTCCCAGATGCCTGATTAATATTCTCTGGTTCCTATCTTGGAAGACACTTAAACCTCTCCCTCAAGACTGACCTACCTGGCACGGAAACAAGAATTTACAGTGTTTCTCACAGTGAAGATTGCAACTTGATTCAATTATTTCTGGAGCTTGATTCAAGCCATTCTTATCTGTCTATGAAGAAAAAGAAGACTCTAGTATGTTTTTGGCCACTTTTGAATCAGTTATACTAAAAGAAAGCTAGGAACTTTTTTTCCACTTTAAGCTTGGCATTCACCCCTACAGCAGAGTTGTTTTTTTCTTTAAATTTCAAAAGAACATTATAGTTTATGGATAAAGTTTTGCATTTCTTCATACAAACTTAGTGGAAATGTCTAGTGTTGCCTTAGTTACCCTCAATCTTATGCATAATAGAAATAAATGCACTGTTATTTAAACAGGGTTTTTCCCACTCAGATCATTTCCACCCTGTTTGTGTCTATGACTCTGGAGATAACGCTGCGAGGATCATGGGCATGCAAGTATCTGTGTGGGTGCCTGCTCTCGTTTCTTTGGGGTGAAGCGGAATTGCAGGATCCTGTGATTGTCCTGCTGATGTTTTTGAGGAACAGTACACAGCATTCTCAGTGGAGGCACCATTTCACCTTCCCACCAGTGAGGCACAAGCATTCCAATTTGTCCCCAACCTTGGCAAAACTTGTTATTTTCTGGCATTTAGATAATAGCTACCCTAATGCATGTGAAGTGATGTGTCCTACCTCTTCCAAGAATTCTGGCCATCTCCTGAGCACATGCATTGGGTAGTTATTTATTTTAAAATTGACAGATTGAAATAATGAGTTTCATTTTTGGTAGTTGAACAAGAGCAAAATGAGGTCACTCTGAGACCTCCTACTCCAGCTGTAAAGAGCAATGTCACAGTCTCCTTAATAAACCGAAAGCACATCTGTAACCTATGGATATGATGGGAAACTGGGTCTTTTCTAATTTAGAGATATTGCAATCAAAAGTGAAGACATACTCATTTTTAAATATTGTTCTGTGACCACTATGTTAATACTCATAAAGCTCCTGAAAGGAGATTGTCATTAAGACCACTCCAGTTGTCCCTGGGTTTCAGAGCCTTGCTGCGGAGGTTAACTTGCCCCTGCACTTCCAGTGCTCTTCAGATAAACTGTGTTTAACATTGCGTTTCATCACCGATTTGCAAGCCAGTGCCCCTGAAACTGAGACGTGGTTATCAGAAGTGCTGAAGTTGGAGAGAATGCTTCAGAAGAAGCTTCTGGAGCTCAGAGTTTGGGGACTTGCATTGTATGGGCACTTTATGGAGACCATGTGTGAGAATAAAAAACTTCCAGCAGCAAATGGCCTCTCACTGTCAGCGAGTGCCACCAAACACTATTGATCAAGACTCAGCATTGAGGAGAGGCTGCAGTGCTTGTTTTCAAAGCGAATAGCTACTGTTTCTTGACATTCTGTCCCAAGGACTTTCACATTAACAAAAGCCAGTGGTGCTATGGAAATCATCAGTCGTAGGCAAAGTTAAAGGCCTCCTGTTCTCCTGTACCTCTTGGAGAAAGCCGTCCACCTGAGTGTTAGGAGCCACAAAGACCTAAAGCAGTCCAGCCAGAAGGGGTCGATTTCTTCACAGTGATCGGAATCTTTTTTTAAAGCACATGTCAGAACTTCTTTCTTTATTTTTACTTTTTTTCAAATCCATTTTATTTCAAAGAGAAAAAAAATAAAACAAAATTTCCAAACATGTCAATCAAGGGGCAACAATAGCACGTATATTTTGCATTGTCATTCACAATTCATTCACCCAGAGCACAAGACATCTGTATTTAGCTGTATAAACAATACCAGCACAAATCTTTCTCTTCAGTGAACTTAGAGAAGTCAGTAGTATAGCTATCTTCACTATCTTTTTTATATACATATATATATATCATATACATATGTTTTTTCTTTCAGCTTCTCACTAGTGAGACAATACGATGTTTACACATGCATATCTGATTTATTTCACTAATGAGTATGGTCTCAAGTTGCATCCATTTACCCATAAAAGTGTCCAGTTTTCCTTTATGGCTGAGTAGTACTCAATTGTATAAAAATACCACATCTTTTTTCATCCATTCCTCAATCGATGGGCATTTGGGTTGTTTCCAAGATTTAGCTGTTACAAATTGTGCTGCTATAAACATGGGTGCACATATATCGCTGTGGTATGATGTTTTTAATTCTTTGGGGAAGATACCCAGAAGAGGAATAGCTGGGTCAAATGGGACCTCAAACCCTAGTATTTTGAGGAATCTCCACTCTGATTTCCACAGTGGTTGTACCAGTCTACACTCCCACCAACAGCAGAGGAGGGTTCCTTTTTTCCCACGGTCCTTCTAGCATTTGTTATTGCTTGATTTCTTGATAGTAGCCATTCTTTCTGGGGTGAGGTGGAATCTCAGTGTTGTTTTAATTTGCATCTCTCGAATGACCAGTGATATTGAACATTTTTTCACATATGTATTTGCTGTTTGTATTTCTTCATCTGAGATTTGTATATTCATCTCAGATGCCCATTTTGGGGTTGAATCTTTAAATCCAGGAGGACTGATTTTTTTTTAATTCTTTATATGTTTTCAGTAGTTATCCTTTGTCTTTTTACTCTGTTGGTGGTTTCTCTTGCTGTGGAAAGCTTTTCAATAGGATGAGATCCCAGATGTTAACTGTTTGTGACAGTTTCTGTGCAACTGGGGTTTTGTTCATGAAGTCTTTGCCTACACCAATGTCTTCAAGAGTTTTACCTACTCTATCTTCCAACAGATTTAATGTTTCTGTTTTAATATTAAGATCTTTGATCCATTTCGAATTTAGTTTAGTGCATGGTGAAGATATGGGTCCAACTTTAACCTTTGGCATGTGCAGGGCCAGTTTTTCCAGCACCATTTATTAAAGAGGTTATCTTTCTTCCAGTGAATGTGTTTGGCACCTTTGTCAAAGGTAAAGTGGCTTAGTGTGTCTGGAGTTGTTTCTGCATGTTCTAATCTGTTCCATTGATCTTTAGATCTGTTTTTTTTTTTTTTGTCAGTACCATGTGGTTTTTATCACAGTAGCTTTATAGTATAATTTCAAGTCAGGGATTGTGATGTCCCTTGTCTTGTCTTTGTTGCCCAGGATTGCCTTTGCTATTCTAGGTCTCTTCTGGTTCCAGGTGAATTTTAGGATTGTTTTCTCTAATTCTGTGAGATGTTCTACTAGAATTTTGATTGAGATTGCATCAAATCTGTATAACAGTTTTGGAAGTATGGCCACTTTCACTATATTGGTTCTTCCTATGCAAGAGCATGAGTTATCTCTCCATTTTCTAACATCCTCTTTAATCTCCTTTTTCAGAGTACTGTACTTTTCAATATAGAGGTCTTTTACATCCTTCATTAGATTGATTCCTAGGTATTACATTTTTTTGGATGCTATTGTGAAAGGTGTTGTTTCCTTGATTACTCTCTCAGTGAGTTTATTATTTGTGTATAGGAAGGCTATTGATTTCTGAGTGTTGATTTTGTATCCAGCTACATTACTGAATTTGCTTGTTAAATTTTGTAGTCTTTTGGTGGAGTTTTTGGGGTCTTCTTTGTAGAGTATCATAATGACCTCAACCTTAACAGACACATAATCCACTCTAGAGAATTTTTTATGATATTAAAATCAAATCATCAATAAATTGGAAATCATGAGCCAATACATTTTCTACCAATAGGAGTCAGATAAAGAAGTTAATATATAAGGTGTGTGGATACCCTTATTTGATAACCATGTGATCTAAATAATAACCTTTTCTACTTTTGAATTTAAAGGAACATTTTTATTTCAGAGAATAGAAAGTAGACCTTAAACTGGATATTGATTAAAACTGTACAATCCTGGTACAACTTTTCACCTGTAGTCATTTAAGAAGAGAAGATTTGATGATATCTCCTTTACTATTGACAATAAAGGAGAAATTTAGTAGAATTTTTTTTTAAATTTCAAAGTCCATTTTCATGGATGGAAAAACAAGTTACTTTTAGCTGAAAAATGACAGGTATGATGTAGATATATATTTTCTTAAATTTATTAATAATATAATCCAAAGTGAAAGATTACATAATTCAGGTTTTTAAGGATCTTGCCAACTTTAAGTCACTTAATGTATATAAGTTAATATAGACATGAGGCATGTGTATGTAAGGACCCAATTTATAAATGGACTGGCCTGGCATATGGACAGCCAAAGTCCAGAGAAAACATTAGCTGAAGTTTTTTAAGTATCATATGGTGACTTTAAATGCTGTTCAAGATTTAGAAAAGAGTAATTTACAAAGAAGCAAGCTAAATTTTGTGAGCAAAACCTTTTGGAATTATTGATTATAGTATTTAAGTCTACTAATGCTGTTTTATCAAATTTTTTTAGTTTCCTTATTGATTAAATCTGTATTTTAAAAGATATTTGTATTATTTTCAACTCCCAAATGAAAATTTTCTGCTTCAGCAGATCTTGTTTATTCTCCTTCAACAGGTCGTGCATACTATATAGGCACAAATGTGTATGTGTCTGTGTGTTTCTCACATTAATCTTTAAAAGTTTTGTCTAAAGTGCAAGTAGAATCACCTGAATCTGAGATCTTTTAAAAGTACCAATAATATTTACACTATAGTGCATAAGCCTCTGGCTATGAATTAAACCTGACGTTTGATTTGATCTAAAGTAGCAAGCTAATTCCTTCTGAATGCACATGAAAAACATGACTAGATCTACTTTGGGGGTATACCAAGTTAGTCCAACTGCTGCTTCTTTGGAACAATAATGAAAAAGCTAATTAAGAAAAATCATTGGTCCCCTCACCAAAAACACAGTTGGAGATGAATAGAAGAAATGAATTTTGCGGTAACCATAGTTACTGTAAAAGATCTTGGCCCAAATATCTACTACCATTAAGACACCAGTGACCCGCTGGACTTTATGGCAAAAGTTGATATTTTTTATTCAACTTTCTTGGATTATGTGGCATAATTAATTTTTTAAGTTTTTTTGCCACCTGAGATTATTGCTCAATTCAGGCCCTGAAAATCCAAGGCACTTTCTCCTTGTGTAACAATGGTATCACTTTTATATTATAAATATGACCCTAAAACAGTGTAACAGAAAACTGATGCTCACACTCAGTCACTAAGCTGTTTGTTATTGGTCTGAACTGAGCTACACCGTCATATAAATTAATGACACGGCCGAGCACACAGTTTAGTTTGCTTTTCTACCCCAGTAACTTTCTCAATGAAGAAGGCAAATGCATTCATGTACATTCTGAAGCAATATCTCATTTTGCTCTGAGACTTCTCACTTTTTTAATGTTCTTTCTGACTTTCAAAGATTTTTTCAAACCTTGGAAAATTACAAGAACACGGTACTTTTTGTTGGGCAGCATTTGTAAAGAGCAACTTTACATATAGTAGTAGTACCCTAGTATCTGCAGTTTTGCTTTCCATGGTGTATTAGTCAGCTTTCCCATTGCTAGGACACAATAACTTAACCTAAGGGAAGAAAATTTGAGGAGGAAAGGTTAAATTGACTTAAAAGAGAAACAGTCTAATTTGGCTTATGGTTTTGGGGGATTCAGTCTACAGTCTGCTGGTTCTGAGGCATGAACATCATGGAGAAGAGTGTGGTGGAGCAAAGCCCTTTTCATATTAGCCAGGAGCAGAGCAGAAGAATAACATAGAGGAAGAGGCCAGAGACTGTATGTAGTACCCACGGTCATACCTCCATGACCCACCCAGACACACCCAGAAATGTGCTTTGCTAATCCCTAGGCAGCTCCCAAGACAATCAAGTTGGCAATTAATCCTAATCATCACACAAGGTCTCAGTTTTTTTCAGTCAAACATGGTCTGAAATATTACTATAGCTCATCAAGGAATGAGATATTGAGAGGGAGAGAGGGAGGGAGAGAGAGAACATTTACATAAATTTTACAATAATATATTGTTATAATTGTTCTATCTTATTATTTATCTGTTACTGTGTCCAACTTACAAATTAACCTTTATTGTTTATTATGAACTTTATCAAAGTATATATATAATAGTTATAATATGTAATTATGATATATAGAGAGAGAGGGAGGGGGAAAGAGAGAGAGGCATAGTATACACAGGGTTCAATACTATCAGAGATTTTTAGGTATCTACTGGGGGCAGGTCCATGATGTATCCCCCACACATAAGGGGTGGCTACTCTAGCCAACATATATAAAGCCTGCATTATCATTTTCATTCATTTGGTTTACTTCTTTTCCATGAAAGATACTTTTCTATGCCTATGCAGCATCAATTTGTACAAAAGTCTGAGTCCTAGGTGCGTAAATTAATAAATTGGATAGTATTGTTTTCTATTGTTTAATAATGTTATTTATGAGTGATTACTGAGGTGCTATGCCAAATGTTTTACATGCATTTGCATATTTTATCTTCACAACAATACTTTGAGGTAAGACTTTGTCTTGGTTATTTTTCTCTCATTGCTGGGACAAAATACCTGACACCCAACGTGAAGCAAGGAAAGGTTTATTAAGCTTACAACGTCTGGAGATTTCAGTCCATAATCAGCTGCCTCCAAGGGAGGGTGGCATGGCACTGGGGCAGCTCTTCAAGGCAGCAGCCAGAGCAAAAGGGAAAACGAGCCTCTTCTCCTCCCTTATATTGCACACAGGCCACCCCCCACCCCCAACCCCCACTTCAGAGAGGGTATAGCACTCACAAAATCTGTGCTGTCTTTTGCACAGGATGAGGATATTTACAAAGTAAGAACCCTGGCTCCCTGCTGAGTCTCTCAGTTCAACTTCTAACCTTCTCAAGTTGACACAATGTATTAACCACAACAGACTTATTATCGTCTTCTTTTTGGAGATGAAGAAACTGAGGCTTAGAAAGATTAAATAAATGACCGCATATCAAATAACTAGTTCGTAGCACAGCAGTGATTCAATTCCGGGTCTCTAGCTGAAGCACCCTTGCTCTTAACCGCTCAAAATCCCTAGGGGGTCAGGAGAAGACTGAGTGAAACAGAATCAGGTTCTGGCAACCTGGTAGACAATGCCCGTGGAGAGTCTCCTGTAACCAGAATCAGATGGAAGAATTGGTTCAAATACACTCTTTTAGAATGTGATAATAATTGAAGTAAGAAGAAAGAAACAATTTACCAAGTGCTGTGCTTTGTCACAGCTGAAGGATACTTAGACATAGATTCTTTTTGTGGAGTCGAGTGAGTATAGACGTTACCATGATGATTATAGGAATTTTACTTAGACACTTTTCCTCTACTCTTTTCATGCTGTGTGAACAATATTGTTCATTATTTTGGTTCCAATATTTTAGATTTGGTATGCATCCTCCTAATTTGTAAATCTGTAGCATTCTTAGCCCTTTACAAATGAGTCGTGCTAGCTTATTCTGTTAGATTTTAGTGTCTCTTTTGCATCTTTTGTTGACCTAGAAATTCTATAGGCAGCTCCATTTTTAGGCTGATAAAATGCAGTGATCCCTGAAGTGATCTGCAGTCTCCTACAGGTAACCTTCTTCAAGCTTGAAATGATTCCATTTATTACCATGAATCCCTGCCCTTGAGAACATTTTAGTTGATGTTTGCTAATTTTCTTATATGCTCTGCCTTTGCGCATTAGAGATCAGTCTGTCTCCTAAAAGCTTCCTTATCTCTCTTAAGTTAAGGCTTTGATCATCAAATTATGTATCCCATGGGTGTTTCTGGTTGACACAAAAAGAATAAAGCGACCTGTCACAGTTAATTTTACAGTGTAATTGAAGGGCTAAACGAACCATTGAGGGTGTCATTCTATCTCTAAGGAATAGATACAGTGTACAGATTTCTGCTTTTCAAAGAATGCTGTGGGTCCTTTTGCAAAGAGTAATAAGCTAATGCTGTCCTTGGTCACAATTTGCCCTGGGCATTAGAATCCTGCTCCTAGTGGAAGTTGTCTTCGGCTGAATTTGTGTAAACCTGGATGGCTGTCCAGTCTTGGCACCCGCATCCAGCTTCTCTCCCGGTTTTCTATAACTGCCTGAGACTTCAGACTCTAATGTGTGGACTGAACAAAGAAGAAAATGCCACAGCTTGTTTTTGCTGACCGGAGGAGACCTAGTTGCGTTTCAGGTCCCGTTTCATTTGAAGTGATACGGTATTTTCCACTTGATATAAAAGGAGAGAACGCATCCTTAGGATAGCAACAGATCTCTTGGTTATGCTTATGTTAATTGCTGTGCTGTGAGGGCTCCTATGAAAGACTCCATTCTCTCTGCCCCAAGCTGGAGACTTAGCTCAGACTTTTCTGATTGAGACTCAAGTAGCAATTCATGTTGAACTGTAAGTATAAAAGTGGTTTGGTTTGTGTGTGTTTTTTTTTTCCTTTGTTTTTGCCACCAAACTATCATTTTGAGTTTATTAATTTTGGTCTTAGGTTAAAATAGTCACCTGAATCATAAAATTTTATAGCCGGGTAGATACTATCCTGGTTGTATAACTATTTACATAGTTTGTACGGATAACACTGAAACCACAGTAGATAAATGAGCAGAGAGGATTTGCTGATTCTCCAAACAGAAAAGCACATGGTCAGTATGCATAAAAAAAACTGTTTAAGCAAGGTGCAGTGGCACATGCTTAGAATTCCAGTGGTTCAGGAGGCAGAAGCAAGAAGGTCGCAACGTCAAGTCCCACCTGATCAACTGAGCAAGACCCCATCTCGGCCAGGCATGGTGGCTCACGCCTATAATCGCAGCACTCGGGAGGCTGAGACAGGAGGATCGTTGTGAGTTCGAGACCAGCCTGGACTACAAAGTGAGCTCAAGGCCAGCCTGAACGGCATAGTGAGACCCTATCTCAAAAAGACAAGGGCCGGGAATCTAGCTCAGTGGCCTAATTAAGCGCCTGCTTGGCAAGCGTGAGGTCATGAGTTCAATCCCCGGTGCCGCAAAAAAAAAAAAAGACCCCAGCTCAGAATTTAAAAAGGGGCATGGGTGTAGCTCAGTGTGAAGGCCCTGGGTTCAGTACCCAATCCACAAAACAAACAAGAGTTAAAAGAATGAAGTATCTTTTCTCAGTTTTAACATTCTACTGTAGTAAGATATTTATTTCTAGAAAATTGAATTACAGAAAAACATTACAGATGTTAATATATCTTTTTAAATTGATAAATGTATATCTGATATGTTTGCCAAACTGTTGTATTACTCATACTTCCAAGTGTGTCACTATCTAAGGAGAGATGCCTGTCTCAGCGCGCTTGTTTACATTGAGAGGCTCCATTTTTAAGGGTTGCTCATGATCCAGCAAATGACTGCACCACTATACAGTATAATTTTTCCAGGCATTAGGTAGATATTTAATATATGTTGGTGGAAATGTTATATAATACAGAAAACATGCTTATGAAAAAGACAAGTGATATTTTAGGTAGGCTCTGCCCCCGCTGTGCACATGGTTAAATAATTTGTAAGGGGGGATGAAAGTATATAGTATCCTGCACCACCACTGTTCCTACAATCTAAAGAACATTTAAAATCTCAGTGAAATAGACCACTTGTAGACCTTAGTTCTTTCTGCACGTTAGAAAATGATTCCATGCTTGTTATTAATACTTATTTATGTGGTAAAATCATCCACTATGCTTGGAAGAAACCTAGACTGTTTCCAAACAAAATGACTTTCCAGGTGTAATGACTTGTGTCAAGATGTCCCCCCAAAGCCTCATGCAGTCATAGGTGGGGCTTTTTCAGAGGTGGCTGAATCTAGAGTGTGGGATGCTGAGATTAATAGTGTGTGATTACTAAATCAGTCCACCAACGAGTTTGGCATCACCCTAGTCCTAGTTGTCTAGACAGAGTATAAAAGGGGCAGAAACAAGCTGGTAAGGCCCCTTGCTTGATTGCTTTTGCTGTCTTCTGCCTGCTATGAACTGTTTCTCCTCTGCGATGCCCCTCTGCTGACCCACCCAACCTTAGAGCGAGCCAATTATGGATAGAAACCTCTACAAACTGTGAGCTAAATAAATCTTTTCCCTTTAACTTTGGATGTCAGATATTTTGTCTCAGCAGAACAAGAAAAGTGACTAAGACAACAAGATTGGAATATTCTCTTCTGCAGAGCCTCACTGACATTGAGTACTTAAATTATGAGGTTATTTTCTCAGAACACATATGGGACATTGGACTCATGGAAGTTGCTCTGCTGCCTTAGCTGATTCTTCTTGTAATCACCCCTTCACATCTGTGGTAAATTCTGGAGAAAGCTGATTTTCCTGCAGGTGTTCTTACTACAGAATCAAGATGCACAGCCAAAGACTCATGTTTAGAATCTAAGGACATCACTATGTGTGTGTGTGTGTGTGTGTGTGTGTGTTTTCCCTAAATATATCTGCGTTCATTGCTATTTTTGAAACGTGTGCCTTTTTTGAGAGGCAGTAGCAAAATCTCACAATCAAAATAATTTTATTTTTAAGGTAAAAAAATAGAAATGATGAAGTGTTTTGACTGGCGTGGCACTGAAGTGCCGACGAAAGCTGTTCTTATGAGCACATCAGAGAAGTCTTTGTTGTATAATATTTAAGCTCCCTGCAAGTGCTGCATGCAGATGAAAACTTCTGGTGTCTGTGCACTGATCTTTTGGGACAGAGATTTTAGTTTTGGAGTCACAATCACAAGTGAGCCAGCTGCATCTATTTCTTGCTTCTTCAAGTGCAGAATAAACAGTGCCCACTAAGTGCATAAAGATGTCTTAGGGCGATGAGAATGAGTGGGTATTGGGATGGTGCACCTACGCGCAGGCTCTGGCTCCGCTAGCCACTCAGTGCATCACTCATTTGCTTGATGCCCTCCGTGTCTTCCCCTGCAAGCTGGGAATAGTAACCCTCATGTGGCAGAGTTGGGAGAAGTGAAAGTAATATATGTACTGTATTAGAATCAACGTATAATAACTACCATGAATATTTTACAACATTTTTATTAACAATGTATACCATAGGTATTTCAGTGAGTTACTTTTTGACTAACCATACAGTTCATCCAAATTTGGGTTAAACTGTCATGTGGGTGAGAGAGACATTTTTACATGTGACACACACTCTTTCCACCAACTTCATGCCCCAAAATGTGCCCTCAGGAGACAGAGTAGGGGGTCCTGGTTGTTTGCTGGGACCTGGAAATTGAGCTCTTTTCACCAGAAAATCCAACAGGCCCATAAAGGATTCATTCCACACTTGGGTACTCATTAGTTCCATGGTGAAGCAAATAGATTTAATTGGATGGGTAATAATTCTGATTCAGACACATCATAGAGTGTGAGGAAGATATGTTCTATTTTTGCCTGGAACTTGCGATCTAACGTATCCAGAACAATCTGTAAAAAATATCTGTGATGATAACTTAGAATTCTCAGTTCACTTCCTATGTGTGTCTAGCCCAGCGTTAAACTCCATGGAGAACTGTCAACACGTTGTCCCCACTGCAAATGACCCAGATTTTCACCACTAAGAGAACGAGTGAACCAACGGAAGTATATGAATGCAACAGTGTACTAGTCAACAATTAAAAATCCTGAGGTGCCCACAGATGCGACAGTATGAGTGAATTTTAAAAAGAATATGTTGTCAATGGAGCCAGACACAAAGGAATGTTGATTGTAAGATCTCATTTTTATGAGGTTCAAAAATCAGTTCATCTATGGTGATAGCAATGTGAGTAGTAGTTACCTGTAGGGTGGAGAGGAAGTACTGGCTGAGAAGGGGCGAAAGGAGTTCTGCAGGGAGACAGAGAGGTCCTGGATCTTACAGATACAAGAATATGCACATACACAGCCATTCATCAAACAGTACGGATTAATGTTTGCACATGTGCAGTGCGTAAGTCACACACCTCCACTTAAAATAGTATCCGAGAAAAGGAACCTGTTCTTTTGTTCAGAGTGAATGAGGTGAAGGTAGAAAGGTATTAACTCAAGTATTAGCCTTTCTAGAGTTTCCCTTTTTATACATTCTCTTTCTAGAAGAGTGATTCTACCACTGAACTCTGGTTTTTAAGCTAGACGAAACCTGTCAGGGTGGCTCTTGGTACATGAATGAATTGGATCCCAGCTTTTAAAGTCAAGTCTCTGCCCTGCAACAGAATAAGCAGTATAACCCGTTCTCCCTTTAACAGTGAGCCCCAGCCCTGGAATACTGGAAGGTGCATCTGCTCTGAATTTAGAAGCAGCATTGATTTTAAATGTCTCCTTGGAGGTATTGATCATACAGTGCATACAAAAGAACAAGCTGTTTTGTAAATTCATCTTCCCCAGCCTGGGGAGACTCCTCCACAGGGGAAGCTGGAGGATAGACTGCTTCGAGCTGAATGCTCGACATAAATTGATTTTCATGCAGGACATCTTCATTTCATGCATAGGAACGAGCCATTAGCTGATTACTCGCCATTTGCTTTGTGGCATGCACTTGCTAAAGCCTGAAGAGAAAATCACAATGAATCGAGAAAGGCAGGGAAGATACCTAGGATCAACCTAAATATAATAAGCACTAACCCGTGAAGCTCACTGGAGGCAAACGCAATGCAATCCTTTCCCTTTCGCCTTTCCCTTAAAAACTCACGATGGTGTAAAACTTCACAAAGACCTCTTCTGTTAAAGGAAGTGTCAAACCTCACCCTCACCCTCGTCCTGGGCACTGAACTCAGGGCCTCCACACTGAGCTCCATCCATACCTCCTTTTTGATTTTTTTTAAATTTTGAAAAAGAGTCTCACTAAGTCCTTAAATTATCCAGGCTGGGCTTGAATTTATGAGTCTCCTGCCTCAGCCTCCTGAAATGCAGGGATTACAGGTGTGTGCTACGTACTCTACCTGGTTTCAAAACTTTTCTTGATACGTTTTTCTCCATCATTCTAGGCATCCTTTTTTGTTCAGGAGCCCCCATGCCCATTTTCTGAACTATGGGACACTTTGTTAAGCACTCAGAGCAGTCCCATCGCAGGGTCCGAGCATGGTGGCTTCTCCCCTGCCTCCTGATCTCTGTCCTTAACCACAAACACCAGGCCCTGTGCAGAGCAGGCGTGAGAAAGGGCAGTGAGGGAGGCAGGGAAGGAGAAAGCCCGCCTTTGCCTGCACAGCAGAGGCGAAAGGCAACAACAGCGTTTCATGGTATGCAGGTTGTGCACTAATAAAGATTTCACCTTTCAGCAGTGCTGTTTTTCCTGCCTTCAAAACTTCCTAACACCCAGTGATTAGGATCTTTGTTCCAGCAGCCAAAAAGGTCACCCCAACTTCTTTTTTGTAACAGAATAGTTTACCAGTTGCAGAAAAAGGTAATGGGAAAAATGATTTCGAAATACCGTAAACTAAAATGAAGAGGTAAAGCAATCACATTGTCATTGTGCTTTTATTTTATATTTGTTTTAAATTGTGAATCCCCGCACACTGAGGTGTGATGCAGTGTGCCACCGCGTGAGCCAGAGGCCACGACCTCGGCCCCTGGAATCTGTCACCGAGGCCTGATAGCTGGGCAGAGGCCCAAAAGGTGAACACTGAGCTGCTTTCTTCACATTTTTCTTGTCACAAAAATGTGTGTCTAATGAGCTTTATTTGAAGGCAGACTGTGTCAACAAAAATTCACTTGATAGGTAAAGTTATAACATTACTCCTGATACAGTTCGGAGATGTTCATACATGAATTTCATATTTACCTACATATTTGTACATATATTATATGCATTATTGCACATATAATATGTAGTATATATATGTACATTATATGTATGCACATTACTGGAGTCTACCTGCAATCTAACAAATGTAAATTATTTACCAGTGTTGGCGGACAGTCTAATGCTCCTCCTTGCCCCAACCTCAGGACCTTTCAACTTGCTGGTCCCTCTGTCTGAAATGCCTTTTCCCCAGATAACTGCACTCTCTGTCTCCCATCTCCTCTTTCACCTTTGTTTGTTCCTCCCACAGCTCTTTTCAGAACCCCTAGTGTACGCTGTATTTGATTATTTGCCCCTCTGAATAAGAATGTGAAAACAAGTATTTGTCTACTTTGTTCATTTTATGACGTTAGTGTTTATCACAATGTGATGCATATCATGGATACATTCAGTGAATATTTGCAAAGTGAATAGAAGAATGGATGATTTAAAGGTCATCAGGTCCAACCCTGTCATACACATGGATTCCTTTTGCATCATTCCCAGTAAGAACCTACATTCATCAATTAATTAAAGGGCACTTATAAAGCAATAGGGG
>RJWT010025411.1:0-16147 GCA_004365215.1 Cuniculus paca | reverse complement strand
TTATTCTTTGATTTGATTGGTTTTAATCTGTTTTCTATTTTTGATTGCAATATATGAGAAGGTATGGACAGCTATTTTGAAGAAAACAAGAGATATTATGCTAGCCATTGTTGATTTTCTCTTGTCTGGTTTTGAAGGCCGGTAATGCTTTCATTCTTTTGTTTTGATTGGTTTTATACTATTTTGTTTTGTTTGAATTTATTGTGTGAAGGTATGAACAACTGTTTCAAAGAAAAATAGAGACACTATGGTAGCCACTGTTGATTTCCTGTTGTCTTGTTTTGAAGTCCTGTATTGCTAGCATTGTTCTGTTCTGATCTGCGTTGTTCTTTTTTTTTTTTATTGTATTTAAAAAATATTTTGCAGCTATCTGGAAATAGGGACACAACAAAAGACAATTTTCTGGTATAATGGCAGCTGATTGTTACCATCATGAAGCTCCAAAGACTATCAGAAGGAGAGAGAGACAGAGAGAGAGAAAGAGAGAGAGACAGAGGCAGAGAACTGTACACAAGTGTAGTTTGTAATGCTGATCTATCAGAGATTCGAGTTGGTGGGAGGTGACCTTGAATAGCAGGAATCACAGAAACATTTGTCCTGGCCTGACTGACAGTCCACCCTCTCTCTGACTTTCTATCAAAAATCAGCACTATCAAAAACAGTGAGAAGTGTGAGGGCCTGGAGTGGGTTGGGGGTGGTGTGTTTCAAAGGAGCTCCATAGGCATCACCATTTAAGGAGGCCCTCACTACAGATTATGCTTGGAACACCTACATATCCTTGAGCATGAGAGCTGTCTTCAATGTGCACCTCGGCACCTCACTTGCCCCACCCTTGTCCCAGTGGGCAGGAGGTCTGGTAGATTATGGACTGTTCAGTCTTCAGTAATCACATTCAGGTGGAGAGGGGGAATAGATCCACAGGAGAACTGGAAAACCTGCAGCACAGAAAACAAGTTTAAACCATGAAGACAAGCATTGTTCCTGTCTACCATATTCATCTCTCTGAGACTGTGTTATTTTAACTTCATTTGCAAAAAAAAAGGCAGAAATATAAATATGAGATCTTTATAATTCATCCTTTTCATCCTGTGATAAGTCTTGATGGACTTGAATCTGTAGAAGTGATTGAAAGTAAGCTCTTTCCCTTTAGGGACACAGGAAAGTAGAGATAAAAGGAAGCTTCCTCACAGAATGTGCCATGTGACTTCTACTGCCACCAAGCAAGGATATCCCATTTTCCTGCTCTTCTGTGGCTCTCAGAAAATTATTCTTTTTAAATCCAACTCTCTTGCTGGCTCTCCTTCTGGTTTTAGCACCTTGTAGTTCAGTCATTGTTGCCACTAAGACATTTCAGACAAACCAGCTTTACACCCTACTTGATTTTCCCACCTAACCTCTTTCTGCCTATTGTCCTTTGCCTGATCCTAATTTGGTTGCCATTGCCTTGCCACCTGCTCAGTTAATTTTTCCTAAGTGTTTTTGATTGTCACAATTGCCACTGGCCCCAAAATAAGTCGTAGACAAATACATAAATGTTTCAAGTCTCGTCCTGCTTTCCCTTTCTCTTGCTCATGTTGAACTTTTGTAGATCAATGGTATGTGTGTGTGAGAGACATTAACTGAAGTGTTTTTGAATTTTCTTGCAAAATGGGCACATTTTGTTTCCTATTAAAAAACTCATGGAGAGGAACATGCAGGGAGAGGGTTCTAGAATAGGCGATGAGATTGTGCTCCAGTGGAGGGATCCATTCCTTCACTGCATACTCTCTTTTATAAGGCAGACGTGTCAGTGAAGAAATAAACAGACCAGAAGTGCTTCTGCTATTCACCTATTCACAAGGGCTTGTTTTGGCAGTGTCAACTTTCAGCACATGGAGACCCTGGGGCCTGTGAGAAGTTGTACTCCTGCCAAAGCTGGGAAGATGCCATTACTCCTATGGTAAATTCTTTCCTTCTCACCAGGAGAAAGGGAAGCTGGCCTCAGTCATTTCTTTGTCCAAGGCATTCAGACAGAACTTCTGCTTCATTTCAAGTCAGTTTGGCTGTTTGTGCACAGTCATAAATTATTTAATGCACACCTGTAATAGGCCATGATTTGGCAACAGAAATGATATACAATGGTGATGTCAAAATGCAGAGTTAACCAGGAGCAAAAATATCCTAATAAACCTGTGAATTTGCTTCAGACTGACCTTCACCCATTTCAAAGTTGCATTCAGCAGATAAAACGTCTTATATGGTATGCTGAAATATCCCCCAACACTAATGTTAAAAATAGAAAGCATAGTGACAATTATATTCAATTTGGCTTTTCATTTATTGAGAATAATAACTCTCCACACCTGCAATGTGTTATTTGTAAAGATGTGCTTGCAAATATCACCATGAAGCCTTTTTAAAATATCTTATCATTTAGAACAATTATACATCTAAACAAACCACAAAATTTAGAATTCCAAACATTAGTTCTTAAAAGGAGTTTTTATTTTTGTAGAATGTCTTGCAACTTAGTAAAATTCAGTCCTAAAGTCAACTTATTTTCTTTTATAAATAATTTAAACTAAACCTTCCAGCTTTATATCACATGCCAAATCAACACAAGACAAAATTTATCTTAATATTGTGAAGATTGTAATGTGATCTTTGTGGCATATTATTTAATAGCAATGCTATAAGAGAACATTTAAGTAAAGAAGTTACTTATCAATGCTGAAATGATCAGGCAAGCCCAAGGGGTGCACAATGGTTTTAATTTATTGTTTGCTTTCAAAAAGATGTTGGATAAAGCTAGTGGGAAAAAGTGGCCCAATTGCCAGTGGTTTTTATTTAATGTAGTTACCCTCTTTAGTATATGTGCTGCCAAAGTGAGTATGGTAGTTGCCCCATCTAAAAGTGTACCTTGATTTAGTATAATTGTCTTATGTTTTATATGTTTTTGGCTTGTTACTTTGGCTGTTAGTCGATATGTATGATAACCTTAGAAGGACTTATAATTAAATTAATCTGATACTGGCAAAAAAGTTTTAAAAGGGGGTAGAGGGACGGCGAAAAATGGAATTGAGATGTGTTACATACATGTACCAATTCCCCACAATAAATGTAATCATTATGTACTGCATAAAAATAAAATTTTTTAAAAAGCATGAAAGCAACTCCTACTTTGCAGGGTAATTTAAATGACTGCATAAAGTGTGTGATGTGCTTTGCACAGAATAGATTATCACTGAATGGTCGCTATTATAAATATCGATTCTTTCATTCATTCACTTAACACATTTATTGAGGATATACAATGTGTCAGACATGCATAGAGTTACATACTTGAGTTAAAACAATGGATAGTTTGAAATTTAAAGGTGAAAACACTATGCAAAGTATAATAATTGAGCATCCTTTTCAGGCTTATTGGTGAGTAAAGTGGCCTTTTCCTGGTATTCCTGTATTAATAATTATGGCTAAGATTTTATAGAATATTTTCTGTGTGCCTGAAATTGTGTTGAATACTTTACTTAGACTGTCACTTAAAGCTCACAACAAATATCTATAAGATATTTCTCTTTATTATCATTGTCTTCATTCTATAGATGAAGAAACTGAAACCCAGAAAGATAAGGAGGTAGAGCTGGTACTGAACCCCCAAGTTTGTGTTTAGAGCTTATACCTTTAACCATACACACTGTCCCAGGGGTGTTTTAAAGGCCAAAAAAATTGATGCATAGGGTGCTGTTTACGACATGACCCTAGGCACAAGATTTCTGTTGTAGTTTATATCTAGATGTTCCCCAAGAGTCTCATGCTCTCATCAGTGGGACTTTTGGAAGGATTGAAGTATGAGGGTGCTATATCTCACTGGTTGTTAGGAAGTGGGGCCTGGTTGGAAGAGATGGGTCCCTGTGGATGTAACTTGGAAGAGTGTCTCCATTTCTTTTCTCTCTGCTTTCCACCATCATGTCCTGAGCAGCTTTTTTCTCTCCAGGATTTTTACCATGCTGCTGAACTTCTCAACTGTGAGCCAATGTAAGTTCTTCCTCCTTTAAATTGTGGGTGTTGGGTATTTGTTCCAGCAAGGAGGAAAGTGGCTGAGACAATTCCAAAAAGTGAAGTGGAGTGGATCTGGTTCAGATCACTGACTGAGAAGTTGATGGTGTCGGAGAGGTGAGGACTAGCTGAAAGAAATTTGGAAAGGGAAAGCAGTACTGAGGATGACATAAAAATATTTTAGGGGAAAGATAAAGATAAATCACACTAAGGAAAGGATGGACAGAGAGTCAGGGGTTGCTATCTGGAAAGCAACAATGGGGTCAGCAATACATTCACTGTAAGTAATGACAGGAAGCCAATGTGATTTTTCTGGATTATTGGGAACATGGTGACACTCCCATCTTGATGTTGGGAATTGGAATTAGGTATGGGGTTGTCCAGTAAAAGTGAAACACCTGTAAAATGCAAGTATATTACCTAGAAAGACAGACACTCTCACGTGAAAAAAGTAATTCAGCATATACCTTCCAAGGTGAGTCCTGGGAAACCACTGGTTTCTACAGGTGGAGGTGATCAGACCCATTTGAACAGATGACTTGTTGGGTCTTAACATAATCTTTAGCACACAGGACTGTGATACTTGGGAATCTCATACCAGTCATCTGAAGAATTAACGAATTATGTAATAGGATGGTCTCAGAGTGAAAACAGAGTCACAATGTAGACAAAGAGGGATGCCGCTATTTAAGGAGAGTCACTTGGAAACCCAAAGGCTAAGGAAGCATGACCATGGAAAATTTTCCAACTAACTTGAAAAAGCAAGACTGGACTTGGAGACTATGTCATCCATTAAGTCAGGATACATGTGTCTCTTTTCACTCAATACTTTGCAGCACTGAGTCCTCTGAAGGGTTCTCAAGTTCAGGATGTTTTTATAGCATTGGGAGGAATACACTCTAGTGAGGAATCAATCTTTATGTTATAAGTTACAGAAACAGCATCTCCAAATGTCTTAAGTGGAAAACAAAAAGACAAAACCAACCCACCAAAAAGGAGGATTTCTTGACCTGCCAGTAAAGTTCTTTGGGTTTACTAGTTTTTAGTATAGCTAGATCCAAGTGTCAGACATTAGCAGATTTTCCTCTCTCCTATCTTCTCTTCATCCTTCTTTCCTTTTCTGTTTTTTCTGTATTTGTTCTATGTTAGGCAGCCTCTTCCCAGTTAGCTTACAAAGAAACTCTGAACTTCAAAATTACATGGTCCAAAGATCTTGGAAGGAAAGACAAACCCTTTTCCAACATCTCTTTGGGCTCTGATGGGCCACAAGCTCATCTGCGGAGAAATTACTGGACTAATTATTGGGACACGGTGCTGAAAGGGCAGACCACATCACATGCTTACCATGCTTACCATAGCTGATGAGACAGGCTCCTGCTTGCTTTGATAGCTCCAACGTGTTGAAGAGGGGCAATCCTTGAAAGCAACACAGTCAGGGACTTGTTACTGTTGGATGAAAACCTTCTCTCATTTCCTCCAAGCCAGTGTTTTTTGGAGTGTGATCTGTGGACACCAGAATCAGTATCAACTATGAAACTGAACCTTTCTGGGCTCCAACCCAGACTCAGGGCCAGAATTTCTGAGAGCTAGGTACAGGAATCTGCATTTTTACAGCCTTCTGGGTGACGTTACATGCAAATGTTTGAGAGCCATTCTTCCATTTGGCAAGTCAGTATTACATTTTCCATATCTAGCTTCTTCCTTTGATTGTTTTCTGATATATAGTCAGAGCTGCAGGAAGGTATGATTTATATATGCTTGGATGAGATCTTTGTCCCTGACTACCAAGTCAAAGGGCGTAAGAAGCTCCTTACTTAGAAGACATTAACCATCTCCTACTACATAATTTATCCTTTTATCTTGGTGACTGAGAAAGAGAAGTATTTTCCTTCTCTTTTTCATTTTTTAGTATTCTTGTCTGTTAACAGATATCACTTAAAAACCCATTTTGTAATCATTTAAACTGGTTTGCTTTAAGCCTATTTACATAATTCTGTGAGATGCATGGAAAGAGAGCCAGTGTGTTATTTTTCTGTGGCTAACTACATGGAAAACCCACTTTCTAAGGTAATTACCACTTCAACGCTCCCCACACAGTTGGAGCACACTGTGAAGAAATGCGCCTTCTGGGCCCAGGGCCACTGAAGTGTGGAAAGAATTTACTTTCTGCCCGGAAAAGGGAACCCGCACATTTTGTGGAAAGGCTCTTTGCTTGTATCCGTAATTTGCATGAAGGTTATGGCCAAGTGGCTTCAGGTGCAGGGAGGGAGCTCAACTGGGAGCAAAAGGAGCCCTTTCAAGTCAACTGAGATGGAACATCCCTGTGGAGGGATTACTGATCTCCCACCAGCAACACTGGAAAGGTAAATCACTCTTGATGAAGATCCTATCAGAGAGAGCTATAGTGCCTATGGAAACCAGCAGGGGTTTTTGAAGGGTAAACTGCTTCTTTAGGCACTGGTTGTGGTGGAGGACTTTGTGTTTGAGTCACTTCAAAGTTTGCACATGCACAAGGAAGGAACACTCTGTTCTCAAGTAGTGATAAGCAGGAGATTATTCCTGAGCCACTCTCTTCCTCCTGGTCCTTTGTTTTCTGTGTTAATCTAGATTTTACACACCTCTTTCCCACTTTTTTTCCCCATAAATGTTGTCATTTCTCTGGCATCTTCTAGTTGCTAATGATCCTCACTCTAGTCCTACATAAGACCCGGTTTCTCACTGAGGCCCTGTTCATAGGCTGCATGCTGTACTAACACCACATGGATATCCCTGTTATATTTACTGTATACCTGCCATATGCCAGGAAGTGGCTGGGTATCAGCAATACAAAGATGAACACGGTATTAGCTTTACAGTGGCCTGCTTGGGTCTGCGCACTGAGGTCACAGTTACATTGCTGGGCCTTGTCATGCTGCAGCAGCCTGTGCTCTGTGCCAGGGTGAGTGGACAGTGAGACTTCCTTCTCTGGAGCAGAGGTAATGCACTATTGAAGGTAGTTTCACCAACTGGGTCCACAGCCTGTGAGGGTTGCAGAGCTCTTCTGTAGCTAGGATTGTTGGAATCCATGGTTATGGTCTCTCAGTTACTCACTTTGAAAGGTTGATTTTTTTTTTGTTAGATTCTTTTCTGTGGAGAAGTGAGTTGTAGGTTTTTCTATTCACCCATCTTGGATCTTCATAGTTGATTGTGATTTATTTTTTCCTCACATTTTGAGGTCATGTTTCCATCTGAAATGTTGAATAAAATATTAGCCCAGATGGCCACTGGTTCAATGTCAACTCATTCTTCTTTCTGGGGCTGTCTCCATGGAACCCACATCTATGCCTCTTATGAGTTTGGGCCAGTCCCCAAGTGACCCTTCTGGAATTGCCCTGTTTCCACACCTGGTTTACAAAATCCAGTTTTTCATCTTTGTCCCTGTTCCTCCAAACCAACTTTTCTTTGGATGTATGCAGAGGCACGCTTGGTTAAAATTCTGACTCTGCCTCTTTCTAACTGTGTGGCATTTGGCTAATTACTTAATTTATTCAAATTTCATTTTCTTAATCTGTGTAATGAATGTAGTAACAGTATTTATATATTACATGAATTAAAGCCGATAATGCACAGTCTTTGCTATGTTTTAGTAATATTATTTTTACCTTTTGAAGCACTCATTACTAGTCTTTCCTAGTGTCATGTGTCATTATTAAGCTATAATCATTAGTATTAATGACCTGAGGATATTAGATAAAAATATTAGTATATTAGTAACTAAGTTAATGTTCGAGGCTTGCAGTAAACAAAGACAACCTTTGGGAACACAGCAGTGCTGACAAAAGAGAGCACTTGCAGTCAAATGGAATGTGAGTAATAATGACATGCTTTTTGGTGATCGTGGCTGTAATGAATTTTATTGGTAAACCACAATTATGTGGCTAAGGTGGCTGGGTTATTGAGAATGAAGAACTACTTCTGGATAGAACTTTGAATTTTCTTTAGCTAAGTTCAGGTGTCCAAACTTTTGAGACATCTTTTGGCAAAACTTGGGAACTTCTATTATCCCTTGTTCAGTGGGGCAATGCTCTGTAATATTAGAAGGTAACCCACAACAGGTAAAATTGATCTATCACCACTGCCCTCATCCTCAACACCAGTCAACAGGATCTCCTTCTACTTTTCTTTCTTCTCTTCCTTCATCACTAACATCAGTGTTGTCATGATCACCACCACCCCCTTCCTCTTCTCCTTCCTTCTTATTTTGGTAAGATTTCCTGTTACTAGAAAAACATCTGACATCTGGGGCTTAAAGGAGTACAGGTTTACTTTGGCTTACTGTGTCAGAGGTTGTTGTCCATGCTGTAAAAGAGGAACATTGTGGTGGAGGGTCATGTTGGTACAAAACTGTTCATTTCATGGCTGCCAGGTTGCAGAACACAGGGAAAGAGAGTGCCAGAGAGAAGTATATCCTGCAAAGGTCTGCTTCCGGTAATAACCTCCACCAACTGGGCCCCACCTTCTAACAGCACATTCCTCAGTGGATGAACATTAGTGCATTAATCCACGGATGACTACAGTACCCACATAATCCAATCATTTCTCCAGGAGTTAGTTTGTTAGTTTCTCTCTCTCTCTGTCTCTTTCTCTCTCTCTCTGAACCAGGACTTTTGTACTGAACTACATCTCAAGCACATTATTATTATTATTTATTTTGAGACAAGTTCTTGCTAAGTCAATAAGGTGAGGCTTAAATTTGCCTCAATTTCTTAGAGTGTTAGAATTATAGATGTGCACTGCTATGGCTGGCACCAGGAGTCTCTCAACTCAGTCAAGTTGACAATCAAGATAAACTGGCATACTTCTTCCTGATTCCCTTCTTTTCCCTCTCTTCCTTTTCCTTCTTCTTTCCATTTGGCCCACTTTTCTCACCAGATGCTTTTCCCCACTGCACCCTCTAATTAGAAATAGTGGTGCAAATTTATTAACACTGTGTAAAAGGTATGCTTTGTATTATGGAGCATAGAACTCTGAGACACTTTATTGAAATAATTCATCTTCAAAAATCTTTCTAAAGGGAAGTATTTCCATCTCATAATGGTGATTCCATGCATCATCCTTAGAAACTTCCAGCCTTTTTGTAATTCCTCCTCTTTTACCCCTCACCTCATTCTCCTTTCCCCAAAGTAATCACTGACATAGTGTTACTACACATTAGTTTACATTTCTTTTTATTTTATGAAAAATAAAATGAATTTTCATAACTAAATAAGAGAATAACAATAGTTATTACACTGTATTGTTATCTTCTAAGTAGTTACTTAATATGAGACATAAACCAAAAAGATTCACACAAAAGAGAAACAGACAATAACACAAACTTCTTTTTCAAAAAATTAAGATGAGCCACTTGTATAAATGAAACAAATTAGCACATACATTGAAATGTAATTTATTTAAATGCAATCATATAGAATATATCCTTTCTTTCCTATCTTTCTTAACTCAGCATAATTATTTTGAAATTTTTCAATATGTGTGTGTTGCATATGTTGATAATTCATTACCTTTTACTGCTGAGGAGTATTCCACTGTATGAATTTTCCAAAATTTATCTGGACATTTGGATTATCTACAGTTTTGGACCATCACAAATAATTCTGTGACTGTATGTATACAAGTCTTTGTAATGGCTTATATATTCATTTCCATTCCCTTTTATCGTTTCTGGTATTTCCTTTTTTATTAGTATATGTGTGTAGCACATAATGTTTGCATTCCTTGTGTGAAGTTGGTGCATGTACATAACACATCTCATTTCCTTTTTTTTATCCCCTTTTCCTCCCATCCTTCCACACTTCCTCCATTTCTTCCCATTTGAAAAAGAGCTACATCCCTACTTTCCATTACCTGTCTTTTATTTCATTCTTATGATGATCTGGTGTTCTCATTACAACAGAAATCATGTGATATTTAAACTTGTGTGTCTGATTTATTTCACTTCATGCTTTCAACCATTGCAAATGACTTAAGTTTATCCTTTTTAATGGCAGAATATTACTCCATCATGGATATATATCACATTTTCTTTATGGATTCATCAGTTGATAGACATGTAGACCACATCCAAGATTTACTTTTTTTTTATTTTAAAGAGAACAGAACAAAACAAAACAAAACCGAACAAAACTAAGCAAAAGAAAACAGAATAGAGTCAAACACAATATAACATTTCAAAACAGAACACTGCAAGCTATACAGGTTTTCAAAACATAACAACAGGAGATTAACAATGGTTACCCTAGGGTCTCTTGCTTTCTTCAAAATGGTTGTTCATACATTTACAGACAATAAACTCAAACAAAACAAAGTAGTATAAAACCAGATAAAAGAGAATAGCATTACAGGTCATCAAGTCGGATAACAAGAAACCAGTAATGGCTACTGTAGTGTCTCATTTTTCAAAAGAGCTGTTCCTATCTTCTCACATATTGCCTTCAAATAGTAGGAAAGGGACTTAAACCAATCAAATCAAGAATAAAAGCACCATTGGATTTCAGAACCATTTCTACATAGTTATCAGGAATTTTATATCTTATAGAGTCTTTCAGTTTCTTACAATAGGGAGACAATGCAGTGTTTACACAGGTGTGTTTGGTTTATTTCATTTATGAGCATGGTCTCAAGTCTCATCCATTTACCTATAAAAGCCTCAATGGGATCATTTTTTATAGCTGAATAGTACTCCATTGTATAAAAGTACCACATCTTTATCCATTCCTCAATTGATGGGCATTTGGGTTGTTTCCAAGATTTGGCTATTACAAATTGTGCTGCTATAAACATGGGTGCACATATATCACTGTGGTAAGATGATTTCACTTCTTCTGGGAATATGCCAGAAGTGGAATAGCTGGGTCAAATGGGACTTCCAATCCTAGCTTTTTGAGAAACCTCCAGACTGACCTCCACAGTGGTTGCACCAGTCTGCACTCCCAACAACAGTGGAGAAGGGTTCCTTTTTCCCCAGAGCCTCTCCAGGATTTATCATTGATGGTTTTCTCGATCCTGGCCATTCTTTCTGGAGTGAGATGAAATCTCAGAGTTGTTTTAATTTGTATTTCTCTAATGACCAATGGTACTGAACATTTTTTTCATGTATTTATTTGCCATTGATATTACTTCAGCTGAGAAGTGTGTTTTCTTCTCAGATGCCCATTTCTGGATTGGGTCTTTGAATTTCGAGGGCCTGATATTTTTTAATTCTTTATATGTCCTAGAGAGAAGACCTTTGTCTGAAGGGCAGTTGACTAAAATTTTTTCCCAATTTGTGGGTTTTCTTTTCACTGTGTTGCAGATTTCTTTTGACATGCAAAAACTTTTTAACAAGACAAGATCCCAATTGTTGATTCTGGGAAGGGTTTCCCATGCAGTTTGACTTTTGTTCATGAATTCTCCACCTACCCCTATATTTTCAAGATTTCTACCTACTTTGTTTCCCAGCAGATTTAGTGTTTCTCTTTTAATCTTTAGATCTTTGATCCACTTTGACTTTAGTTTAGTGTATGGTGATAGGCTTGGGTCTGATTTTAGTTTTTGGCATATGGAAAGCCAGTTTTTCCAGCACCATTTATTAAAGAGGCTATTTTTCTTCCAGTGAACATGGAAGATAAGGTGGCTGAATGTGTTTGTACTTGGGGTTGTATTTTCTAATCTATTCCATTGATCCTCAGGTGTGTTTTGACTCCAGTACCATGCTGATTTGATTACAGTAGGTTTGTAGTGTACTTTCAAGTCTGGGAGTGTGATGCCTCCTGTCCTGCCCTTGCTGCCCAGAAGTGCCTTTGCTATTCTAGGTCTTTTCTGCTTCCAGATGAATTTTAAGCATGATTTCTCTAGATCTGTGAGGTATGCGAACGGTATTTGGATGGGAATTGCATTAAATGTGTATAATGATTTTGGGAGAATGGCCATTTTCACAATGTTTGTTCTTCCTATCCATGAGCACGGGATGTATTTCCCTTTTCTGAGGTCCTCTTCGATTTCTTTTTTCAGAGTACTGTAATTTTCATTGAATAGATCTTTTGCTTCCTTTATTAGGTTGATTCCTAAGTATTTCATTTTTTTGGATGCTATTGTGAAGGGTGGGTTTCTCTTATTTCTCTCTCAATGCGTTTGTTGTTTGTGTACAGGAATGCGAGTGATTTCTGAATATTGACTTTGTATCCAGCTGCATTACTGAATTTGGTTATGATATCCGGAAGTCTTTCCATGGAGTTCTGTGGGTCTTCTATTTAGAGTATCATGTCATCTGCAAATAGTGATAACTTAACTTCTTCCTTTCCTATTCTTTTTCCTTTTATTTCTGTCTCTTGTCTAATTGCTCTGGCTAATGTTTCCAGCACTATATTGAATAGGAGAGGTGATAATGGACATCCTTGTCTTGTTTCCAATTTTAGAGTGAAAGCTTTCAGTTTTTCATCATTTAATGTGGTACTGGCTGTTGGTTTGTCATAGATGACTTTTATCAGATTGAGGTAAAGACCATCTATTCCAATTTTCTGTAGAGTTCTTATCATGAAAGAGTGTTGGACTTTACAAAAGCTTTTTCTGCATCTATTGAGATGACCATGTGTTTCTTATCTTTGTCTCTATTGATATGGTGTATTACATTTATTGATTTGCGTATGTTGAACCATCCTTGCATTCCTGGGATGAATCCCACTCGGTCGTGGTGTATAATCTTCTTGATGACTTGCTGGATTCTGTTTGCTAGTATTTTATTGAGGATTTTTGCATCTATGTTCATTAGAGAGATTGGCCTATGGTTCTCTTTCTTGTTTGGGTCTTTCTCTGGTTTTGGTATTAGGGTAATACTTGCTTCCAGGAATGATTCAGGGAGACTTCTCTTTTGATTTCATTGCAGAGTTTGAGGAGTGTTGGCATTAAGTCTTCCTTGAATTTCTTGTAGAACTCAGCTATGAATCCATCAGGACCTGGACTTTCCTGGTTGGTAATGTTCTAATTACATTGTTGATTTCAGTAACTGAAATTGGATTATTCATTAGTTTTACATCTTCTTGGTCCAGTTTTGGAAATTGATATGTTTCTAAAATCTGTCCATTTCTTTGGTGTTCTCGAACGTTTGAGAGTAAAGATTTTCACAATAGGAATTGATGATCTTCTGTATTTCCACATGGTCTGGAGTGATTTCACCCTTTTCATTCCTTATTGCATGGATTTGAGTTTTCTCTTTCCTTTTTTTAATAAGGTTGGCTAGCGGTCTATCATTTTTATTTATTCTTTCAAAGAACCAGCTCTTTGATTCATTGATTCTTTGTATTGTTTCCTAGTTTCAATTGCATTAATTTTGCTCTGATCTTTACAATTTCCTCCATTCTTTTGCCTTTGGGTTGGGCTTGTTCTTCTTTTTTTAGATGTTTCAGGTGTAACATCAGATTGTTTATTTGCATTTGTTCCATTTTCCGGTTGTGGGAATTCACCACAATAAATTTCCCTCTGAGGACTGCTTTCATTGCATCCCACAGGTTCCGGTAGGTTGTATTTGTATTTTCATTTGCTTGTAGATATTGTTTAATTTCTTCTTTAATTTCCTCTGTGACCCACTGATTGTTCAGGAGTGTGCTATTTAATTTCCATGTGTTTATGGAGTTTTTGTAATTTCTTTAGTCGTTAATTTCCAGTTTGATGGCACTGTGATCAGATAGTATGCATGGGATAATTTCAATTCCTTTGCATTTATTTAAGCATGTTTTCCGGGTCCATATATCATCTATTTTGGAGACTGTACCATGTGAAGGTGAGAAGAATGTATACTCTGATGTTGTTGGGTAGAAAACTGTGTAGACGTCTACCAGGTCCATTTGTTCACATGGTTGATTCAGTTCTGTTATTTCTTTGCTGATTTTCTGTCTAGTTGATCTGTCTCTTTGAGTCAAGGCTGTGTTAAGGTCTCTTGTTATAATTGTGTTATTGCTTATTTGATTTTTCATTTCTATCAATATTTGTTTTATATAGTTGGGTGCTCCCACATTTGGTGCATATATATTTAAGACTGTTTTTTCTTCCTCTTGGAGTTTTCCCCTAACCAGTATGTAGTGACCTTGTGTATCTGTTTTGGCCATTATTTGTTTGAAGTTCACATCATCTGCCCACAGAATAGCTACCCCTGCTTTTTTCTGGTTTCCTGTTGCATGGATTATTGTTTTTCCATCCCTTGACTTTAAAGTCTATGAATTTCCTTTTGGGTTAGATGGGTTTCTTGTAGACAGCATATTGTTGGATGTTGTTTCTTGATCCATTCTGCGAGTCTGTTCCTTTGACTGGTGAATTGAGGCTATTTACAGTAATGGTTATAACATATATTCTGGCTGTTTTGGTCATGTTTTCTTTCTGTGGTGGTTTCTTTACCTTTTCCCTGTACTTAATTGTTTGCCCTGCCTCATGTTCTTCTTCTGTTGCTGATTTTTGATGTCTTAGCTATTTTCATGTCTATCTAGAGTACCTTTCAGTATTCTTTGCAGGGTTTGTTTGATGGTCATGAAGTTCTTCAGCTGCTCTTTGTCATGGAATATCTTATTTCTCTATCAATTTTGAAGGATAGTTTTGCAGGGTACATGAGTCTGGGTTGGAAGTTGTTTTCCTTTAGGACTTGAAATACTTCACTCCATGCTCTTCTTGACTTCATTGCTTGTGTTCAGAAGTCTGCTGTGATTCTGGTGGACTTTCCTTTATAGGTGATTTGCTTCTTTTCTCTCACAGCTTTTAATATTCTGTTCTTATGTTGAATTTCTGGAATGCTGATAATTATATGTCTGGGTGTAGATTTGTTTTGGTTATGGCTATTTGGAGTTCTATATGCTTCACTTATCTGTATGTCAATTTCCTTTCCTATGTTTGGGAGATTTTGAGTAATTACTTCTTTAAATAGTGTTTTTATATCATTTGTGTTTTCTCCTTCTTTTTCCTTTACACCTCTTAGTCTCACTTTGTTTTTCTTTGCATCATCTTGCAACTGCTGAATTGCTATTTCGTGTTTCCTTGTTATTTTTAAAAGATGTTTTCTTTCTTCCTCACTAGTTGCTATCATGTCTTTGAAGTCTGAAATTCTATTTTCACATTCATTGAGGCAGCTTTGTCAGCTTTCAATGGCCTTCTTGTTTTCCTGGATATCTGTTTGAATCTGTTTCATGCATTCTAATTCTTTCTTGTATTCTTCATTCAAGGTTTCCATCTTTTTGAAGTGTTCCTCTATTTTTCCAGTTATATCTTCTTTAGATGTGCTCAGCATCTCTTTCATTACATTTATCACCTCTTGTTTTACCTGGGAAATCATTTCTAACCTCAGTTCCTTTAAAATTTCATAGAGTTGTTTCTTTACTTCAGTTGCTATGATTTCATAAGTTTCAGGTGTGTGGCTGATATTTTCTTCTATGTCCATGTCTCTTTGGCTTGTTTGGGAAAGACTGGAGGTGCAAGGTTGCATTTTGCTCTTTCCTTTTGTCATTTTCCTGTATTCCACTGTGGGAGGTGAATCCAACATTCACAGTTGAGGTGCCAAGGCTAGGTGAAACTCACAATGCACACCTTCAGCTCGAGCCAAGACTACCACTGTGGGTGTTCTGTTGTTGGGCTCTGTCTGTGTGGAGCCCAGGCAGGATGCCAGGGAAGCTCCAAACTTTCCAGGCCAATGGGGGCAGGGTGCAAACTCCTACCAGTCTATTGGCAAGGTCCCTAGGTGCACAGCCTGGTGGAATTTGCTGTGTGCGCTCCTAACTCAAGTCAGGCCCAGAGAAGCAGCTTTCAGGCCGTTCCAGGTGAATGAGTGAGGCCCAGGCAGGATCCCAGAGCCAACCCGAACGTCCTGGGCCAATGGGGGACAGGCACAAACCCCCACTGGGATCCTGGGGAAGTCCCAAGCTGAAAGGCTATGTAGAATTCGCTGGCCACACCCCCAACCCAAGTCAGGCCCACTGGGGGGATCCAGGTGAATGGGCAGCCACCACTGAGGGGATCCAGGTGAATGGGCAGAGTATAGGCAGGACCCCAGGGACACCCCAAATGTTCGTGGCTGAAGGGGGATGGGTGCAGATTTCTATGGGTCTGGTTGCCC
>RJWT010025410.1:0-16167 GCA_004365215.1 Cuniculus paca | reverse complement strand
AAAGATGTCTTCCAGGTGAAGCCAGATTTGAGTTTTCAGTCTTTTGCAAGTTCCTACCTTTTCAATTTATTGGGGATGAGAAGTTTCTGCCTACTTGGCCACTGGTTCTTTGGCGCTGGCCTACAGTATTGTTTATGACCCTCAGTCAGTACCAGTCTTGGCATACTAGGAAGAACAAGTGATTAGTACAATTATGTCACTTTGGTTAAAGAAATACAATCATCTGTAACAATAGTGTCAAACACAGTCTAGTGTTATAACCTATGACTAATATAGCGCCGCTTTCCTGTTCTGTATGCGTCGTTTTGCGCCAAGAGCCCCCTCCCTGTTTCTTGTGGTGACCCACATCCCCTTTTCCCAAGTATTCTGAAGTTAAAGATAGTTACAATTTTAGAGTGCCCAAGGACAGGGCTGACCGGAAAACTGGGTCAAACGACAATAACCACCTTGTCTCATGACCAAGGAATGTGCAGAACGAGCCTTTCCGGAGCATCTGCAGTCCACATTAGGAAGTAACCAAGGTCACCTAACCTCAGACCCCCCCAGAGCCATCGTCCCCAATAAACATAGTGGGTCATTTAAACTGACCAATGCAATTTGCTTCTGTACCCGCGCTTGCAAAACCCCTCCTCCCTTTGTTCTGATATGATATAAGCCTCTCCAGGCCACTGGGAAGCGCGCAGTCCCGAATCGATTCCTAGGGAGACTGCGTCGCCAGGCCTGGCAATAAACGCTCCATTCCAAAATTTCTTCAAGTGTCTCGTGGATTTTGCTCATCCCGGGGGTCGCGTACCTCATCTAGAAAATGACAAATTCCAGTAACTGTTAATTTACCACCTTTTATCATGTGAACTAGACGTGTGGTTATATAACAAGTTCTAAAACAACCCAGAAAATTGTATACAGTAAATAAACTGTCAATGTGCCAATTTTACCCTCAGAGAGAAAATTTTAAAAGCGTAAGGGGAAAACTAGAAAAATATAAGAAGAAGATATTTGAAGTAAGGTTGGAGGACAAAGGAAGATTACACAAACTTTGGGAAACTGGTGAAGAAGACAGGAGGGAAAGTGGGAAGGAAGAAATAAAAACAACAAGAGAACACAACAGCAACAACTAAAACTAGAAATAATGTTCGCACTCATATAAAAACAATAAACAATCAAGAAAAAACAAGAGACGAAATTAAGAAAACAAGATATCCACTTCAAAGCATGACTCTGCTGTCACTGGCAGACTCAGCAGACAGACAGAGTCCAGTTCTGTGTTGATTAATCCCAACAAGCTAATCATAGATTTTTGTCAGGGTAGTGGTTAATCGCAGCAAGCCTTCACCTTTAGTTCGACTGAAGTTCAGGCTGGTTTCCTGCTGTGGACTGGAACTTAATTTATTCAGCCTGCAACACTCCAAGTGCCTCCTTACACCTTGATCTTGGGCCCCTGCTGATTTGAACTTTGCTTCCTGACCTCCTGCTGACTTGAACTGGGTTACAACTCACCCTGACACTGGCAGCCACAACATGGAGCCAGTCTGCAGTTGCTCTGAGTTCAAATTTTAGTTGGCTCTTCTTCACAATGACCTCAGATCAATTACCCTCTCCTGGGGGACATCTGAACCCAAATAACTCAACAGCCACTGCAGTCTGCTGCATTAACTGCCCTGTTCCATCGGTGCATTTATCTATTGAGGCTTCTGGGGTCACCAATAATCACTGAGTATCTGCAGGTTGGAGCAGCCCCTCCTATGCAGTGGGTCTGTGCTCAGGAATAAAGTGCCACTTGCCACCTCCTTCTGTGTTGAGCTCTTTCTTAGCTCTCCCTGTGGGCTTCATTTCTCATTTCAGATCCTTCCTGGGTCCTGGGGACCCACTTTCATTCTTCTCTTCCTCACATTGCTGTATTCCAGAGTCTGGACATGAAATCTTGCAGAGGCTTTCTCTGCAGTTTACCACTCTGTCATCTTCCTGGAAGTCTGTTCATTTATTTTTAACTTCTTAATACAATCTAATGAGTCTCAGTTCTTTGTAGGTTCTTATGTTTGTTTTAAAAATCAATACAAAAGAAATAAGAAGCAGCCAGGTGTGGTGGCACATACCTATAATACCAGCACTCTGGGAGCCTGAGGCAGAAAAATTACAGGTTAGAACCAGCTGAGCAACTTAGTGCTTAGTGATTTAGCAGGACCTTCTCACAATAAAAAATAAAAATAAGTTTGGAGATGTGGCTCAGTACAAAGACCCAAGATTCAATTCCCACTAAACATGCGCGCACACACACACACACACACACACACACACACAGTGCTTAGTTTTTTTTTCAAACCAAGATTTTGAAATAAAGTTGTAAAAGCAAATTGTGAAAACATGATTTAACACCATTGTAAAACAGTATACGTTTATTTTCAGGGTTGATATTTTGCAAAAATGTTACATTTCATATTCATGGAAAAGCTAATGTTCAATCAACAGAGTAAAGTATACATAGTTTCTCCTTAGAAACAAGGTGAATTTTCAGAAAGCTTTTAAAAGAAATTAAAGGTGTAAAGAGAGGGAGGCTACTTCAGTCCATATATCAGATGAAAATGAAGACAGACGTTGTGAGATTTCTAACATTTTTGCAACAGAGAGCTCACCATTACATAAGGTATGGTCAAAAAAATAAGGTAAATATTTAGATTTTTTGTTGTTGTTAAAATGTATGACAGTAAAAGACATACTGCCATTAGACTTCCTTAAAATACTCCCCTTTGCTTTGAACATACTTATCCCTTATCTTCTTGCTACTTTCTGAAGCAGAACCAGACTCCTTTTGTATCTCTACTTATTCTGTCTTTGCTGCCTCAATGTCCTGTATCAATTCAAAACATTTACATTTCATAGTCATTTTAACTGTAGAAAAGAATCAGAAATCTCACAGCACCAGATCGTGTAAAAAAGATGGGTGTGTATATATTTATTTTTGCGAGTCCATTTTTTTTTCAGTAGTAAGTGGCAGAAGCATTCACTGCATTTTTTTTTAATCACACCTCATAATAGCACTCAGGAAAAAGGACTTTCAACAACTGGCAAGAATGAATGGCTAAGTGTGTTTGAGATGAGCCATGTGTATTTTGAGGGGGATTAATGACAATATGTCCTTGACAGTAATAAATTCTTAAGCTTTAAACTTTCATCATATATTTTGATCATTCTGTTGCATATTTGTCAATAACTATTCCAATGTAGTTAAGTTAAATTAATTATGAGGTAATTGCCCATATGCTAACTCCACCCTAGTGTAAACTACACATAGGGTTAAACATACTTACTTTCTTCATCTTCGGGAGAGTAAACTACTAATCACATAACAAAAAGTAATTACACAAAAGGATAAATGAGGGGAAGTTAAACATTTAAAAGATAATCTACCATTCTAAAGGCACATATATTTGCATTGAAATTTGCCAATTATCAATATTTTTGAGCACACACATATAAGAAAAACCTGTAATTTTACAGCCTTCTAATTTTGCCAGAGGGTTGCTTATAGATATTTGCTTCGAAAACTTGTTTATTACTTCATCACCATTTGAGGAATATCCCTTCTCCTTTCCAAGTACACATCCTATTTAAATCACATATCATTTCAACATTTCACACTCTGTAGAATATTCAAGCAAAGATTCAGCTCCGGAATGCAATGTCTCACAGTAAATTGGGAATAAATTACCCACATAGTTCATACACATCATGTGAGCATTAAATAAGGAAGCAAATTTACTGTAAAAAAAGAGCAACTGTGATGTGTGATTTTATTGGCTAGAGACAATGGGTTTATTATACAAAAATCTTTAATCAGAATTTTAATATCACACATTCTACAGATGTCACTTTGTAAAGTCAAACATCTATATTTGGAAATAGGAAGACCTGGCATTTAGAGCTAGCCTATACAACCAAGGGCTGGGGTTCCATATGGTTTTATACTTTTCTTATTTTTCTAATTTTATCTGTAAAGTAATACGTATAAACTACATGTATGGATAAAACTGTATAATGCAATCATGAAGCTCATTGACAATTTTAATGCAGTATATTATTTCATATTTGAGAAAGTCTATAAACCTTAGCTACTTTTGTATCAGTGTAAACAATTTACAGTGGATCCTTGACTTATGAACTCAATTCCTTCATGAGGGCTGATTCAAGTTGGTTGTAAATTGAGACTATTTTTCCCATAAGATATAAGGAAAATACTCATAATATGTTCTGAGTGTACCAAAGCACCCCTTAACAAACCTTTTCATGATAAAAAGGATTGTATAACATACATAATTTACAAAAAAACCAATAATTTTCTTGGTGTATTCACAAAAAAAGTAGAAAATGCACCTAGTTTACCAGAAACAACAATTTCATGCTGTACTCACCATTCAAGTTGACACCGTTGGCTTGCAGGAAGGGCGGATAAGATGGAAGATGGTTGTTGTTTGGAAGGAGAGTCCCTTTCCATAAGAACATCAGGAACCTTACTCTCTGGTGTCCTTTCTTTCCTTGCAAGAGTCTGTAGCCTACTAGGACTCACTTATAGCTCACTAGGTCTCAACCTTTTCAGAACAAAAAACTGATCTAAGGTTGTCTGTTTGTGTCTTTAACACTATTCTGTAACATGACACATTGTCCATAAGTAAGTGAATTCAAGAATTGTTATTTTCTCTGTCTGGGTGGGTATTCTCTACAAATGTTTGTAGCTCTGTTCATTTTCTCAGGATTTCCTTTATTTCAGCTTCTTCGTACAAATCGTTTCTCTGTAAGGTTGTCAAATTGGTGGATTTTGACATGCAGGACTTATTTGTGAGATTGGTCATGTGAACACCACTCTCATATTTCTCCACAATTTACCTCTTCTTTTTGATTGTCATTGCTTTTTTTACCTTCCCTTCCTTCCTCAGATTCTTTTCTAGATTTGCGAGGCCATTTTAACAGCAGCAACTGTAGTGATTATACAAAGCACTGACTGAAATCACGCCCACAAACATACGAATCTGGGCACAGAATGGCGCTTACGCACACTTGCACAAGGTTTTATGGTATTGTGAGTCTTTCTTTGCAACTGCACAAGTTGCCAGCATTTGTAACTCAAGACTTTGTAAGTTAAATCTGAAATTCCAGTCATAACCCAAATTGTTTGTATGTGAGACTAGTTGTAACTCGAGGGTCCACAGTACTAGAGTAAAACATGCCAACAAACTAAGTATATTTATATACTTATTTACTCACTAGACTATAATAATTTAAAAGTGCTAATTTTTCCCAGTATAAAACTGATGCATTTTCTAATAAGTTTCAATGGGTATGGAAATACATAAAGTAATATGTAACCTTTACATTTCTGGACTTTTAAGATAAGAATCCCAGTCTGTAAAATTTGAGTTTGCAGTTTATGATTCCAAAGATTGGGCATTTTGGAAGCACAACATATCATCACCTCCACAATAAACAGTAGAAGGATCAGGAGGCACAACCATAGATATTTCATGAATTTGGACCAGGTATCCCCATTCCTCCTCCCATTCTGTTTTCTGACACTAGGACAGGTATCTGGACCCAGACAATTACCTTGCACTGTTTTTTTATTCCTCTGAAAACATATATTTTTAAAATGTGTACTTCATGAAACTATGAGTTCTTATTCTTGGGTTTTCCATTTGGAAAGTGTAGCATTTCTTATTAGTATCTATCAAGCTAAAATGACTTGATAATTTAAGCAAATTAGAAGTACTGTTACACTTTTCCCATAGACCAACATATCTGTTAGGCATATTCACACCCAGTGACAAGAAACCTTTTTTTTTTTTTCCACAGAGGAAACATTCTAAGCACTCTCCAGCATGGAAAGTCAGTAATAAATAATATAATTAGCCTAAATCATTTTTATAGATAGTTAAATATAGACAAGGACTCCTACCCATATATGAATTTCTCCTATTTTCTTGTGCATTCAGATTTATTTGGAATGATCCTTAATATGTAACATCTATTCTCTTCTTATTTGAAGGAGAGGTTAAAACAGCATTTTAGGTAATAATGATGTTCGCTGAATTGCAATCTAGTTGCCTGTGGCAGTAGTTCTTTGCCATGTCTCACACTAAGGAGTACACTGGTACCCTGAGGCCAGAAAGGATGGCAGACTAGATAAAAGCTTCTCTTTACTCCTTGATTTTTTTTGTCCTAAGATGGTATCAGAATCAAGGAAAATGCATTTATTGGGTACTAGGCTATACTGCTATGAAATGGGGCTTCTAGCAAGTTGAGATGCAATAAAATTGCAAAACATTATAGGAAATTGTTTTGTTTGTTTGTTTGTTTGTTTGTTTTTTACTTTTCTCTCTTGGATTGCCATAATCTTCCTTTGTTTCTGGTGTAGGAATGTCTGAGATTCGTTCTTACATAGAAGAAGCTCCTGCCGTGGGAAGGCCTGGAGTAGGAAACTGTACTATAGGCATTAAATATTCAGTGCAGTGTTCCAAAAGCTGCTCTGTGGATGCAGACTTTCCACATGGGTTGTTCCATGTTTCTTTCTCCAGGTCATGCAGATCACATGGTGAGGAGCACTGGTTGGAATGGAAAATGCTGCTTTCCTCAGCTGTACCTCTTGTGCGTGTAGTAAAGAATCCACTCTGGAATGCAACCTCTTGCACATCCTGAATTTACCCATCTTCCGAGTAATTTTTTTCAGCGTTACACCATTTGAAAGAATAAATTTCTCTTAGATAGTTAAAAAATGACGTTTTTACTACAAAAAATTATGTAGTTTTTTTTTAAATCCAATCTCAGATAAAATATGAGACAAAAAATTGACTTTTTTACATCACACAGGATTTTTTCTGTGCATATGCACAGTGCAGTCTCATTACTTTCATTGTTTACTTTAATGAAAGATCAGGAATGGATATTTCTGTTCATGCTATGGTGACTGAATCTGTCAGGGAATTTATCAATATTTGGACATGATTCATAATAAATAATTGGTGATCTGCATCAAGTCACATTAAATGAGGCAGCTGTGACTTTAAGGTGTAAGTGATACTTCAGCCATAGGATCTGATAATATAAATTATCTAAAATAATATTTAGTTTAAGGGATTGTGTCTTAAAACATACACTTTGATAAATATATAATTATCTTGCTATGAATTAATTTTCATTTCCCACAGGTTCACCAATATGACTATAAACTGTAAACACACACACACACACACACACACACATCCAGAAGGACACAAACACACACTTCAAACAAATAGGATACAAAGCCTAAGCTAATCTTTCATATTTCAGAGATAGCTTAATCCCTAGAGATACTGGCTGAAAATTTATATATGACTGTAAATATTGCTCAAACTTAAAATAATTACTTAATGTGAAATACATAATTTTTTCCAGTACTGAGAATTGAACCTAGGACCTTGATACTGAATAAAATCCACATTCCATTTTTTAATTTTTTGTTTTGAGAGCAGGTCTCACTAAGTCACTAAATTGTCCATCCTGGGCTTGAATTTGTGATCCTCCTGACTCAGCCTCCTAAATCTCTAGGATTGCATGTCTACACCATCATGCCAAGATTTACATAGATATTAAGGGTTGACCTCTTCAGTCACAACCTGTACAATACAGAGTAGAATGTTTCCAGTATTATTCTTTATATCTTTTGGAAATTAATTCTATTCTCCTATTGTTGAGGCAAACGTTTACCTCATTACTATTATCAATGAATGGTTTTGCTTATTCAAAATTTGATGTCGGTGGAAGTGTGCTTTTCTACCTGGATTCTTTTTCTCTTTGTCTTTTGTTTTTGAGATTTGAAAATAATTATTTCTCTTTTCTAATTATTACTACTGGCTACTCTTCTGTTTTGCATTTGAGTATTCTCTTCCTTGATGAGCTCCAAGGTGACTTTTAGTCCTTCATGTCTATAAATAAGACAGTTCTGGACACTTGTTACTGGGTTTTCTGGACATAGATTTTCTTTTATCAGGTCCAATACCCGTAATTGAAATTTCTGGGTCACGAGGAAGATTGTGAGGAAGAGGCATGCTGACTTCATAAAGAAATTATCAAATGTTTTTCCAAAGTAGCTGTACCATGTCACACTCCTATCAGAGCAGTGTGCTATGTGTTTCTCAACTTCCCAAAATTTGGTGTTAACATACTTTTTGCAGCTGTGGCTAGTCTAATGAATGTACAGTAGTGTCTCCATGTGATTTGATTTTTAATTTCCAACATGAGTAATGATTATTGACATTTTTCACTAGCATATTAATTACTTTTTTTTACAAAGTGTTTTCTCAAATATTTCCCTACCTTTTTTTTTTCATTTTAGAAAGCAGAACAGAAAAAAGGATAGAAATAATACATAATTTAACAAAACAGAACAACAATAAGAAATCAACACTAGTTAATACATTCCATATTGTTATCTTAGATGTAGTTGTTCGAGTTACAAGATCTAGGCATAAAAGATGATCAATCAAACAATGACAGCATGTTTTTTTATGCTTTCTTTTTTAAGTGATTTTGAACTGTTATTCCTATAATAACACATGCCTTTTACTAGCTATTGGTTTTGATAATATTTTTCTCAGCAAATTCCTTGCCTGCTTATTTAATTAAATATTTTAAAATTTAAAATAAATTTATTAAGATAGATTTAATATATGATACATGTATTTTATTTATACAATTAGATAGATTTGACAAATGTACATACTCGTGCAACAAATACTACCATGATCAAAATATAGACTATTTTCTTCCCCGCCAAAAGTTTCGTGCCCCTCTAAGTTCAGTCACCTTCCTGATTATCACTTCCGGGAAATTGCTGACCTATTTTCTGCCATTGTAGAATTGTTTGGAAAATTCTAAAATTCATTAAAATGGAATCACCTGCTCTTTTGTTTGGATCACTTTGTCCAGAAATGTCATTGTGTTTATCAATAATTCTTTAAAAAATATTTTTCTTGGATAGTTGAATTTTAATAGGCTTTTTTCTCTTTTTATCAGTACATGTTTACAGTAGATAATTTTTACATTCCATGTGTGGAGTTGGTACCAGTACACAACACATCTTAATTCCTTTTTTAATGCCTTTTCCCTCTTCTCTTTCCCATTCTTCCATCTCTTGATCCAATTTGCATTTGAGAAAGATCTTCCCACTTTTCATTACCTAACATTTATTTTCATTGCTGAGAAGTTTTCCAATATATGGATATGAATTAATATGTAAAGTGATTTCTCTTTCTATGGGTATTTGAGTTACTTCTAGCTCAATACTCTTATAAATAGAACTACTTTAAACATTCACTTGTGATTCATTTTTGTGTACCTGTAATTTTATTTTTTCTTGTACAAATTTTAAAAGTAAGATTACAAGATTACATGAAGGTCCTTTGAAATATTTATCATAGCTACTAATGTGTCTATCTGATCATGTAAGTAAATAAACTATTTTTCAATCTGATTTTACTGATCATTTACTCTATTGCTTATGAATCCCCTTACTTGTGCTTATGCCTCCTAATCTTTGATTGAAGACCAGTCATTGTGTATGAAGGACAGTAGGAAACACAGTAAAGGGTATTTATATCTTAAGAATTCACCTTTTTCTGGCAGGTAGTGATTGTAGGGAAATGTTTTAATTTAGTCAGTGACTGGGCATAGAATTTACTGATGCTTGGGTTCACCACAACTTCCCTACCAATTGAGGATTTCTAGCAAAACTTAGCCTTAGATCTTCCATGGTCTCAGCTATCATCTTGCCTGTGTGCCACTGCCTCATGGGTATTCCTTGCAGCTTTCCAGCTCATTCTTTAGCCTTGGACCATCAGTGTTTCACACCTGTGTGAAGTTCTAAATACTTACACCATTTCTCTCAGTTCCCCTTTCCTGTATTTAGATGACTGAGGCCTGAGGATCTTTGCTTCTGAGCATTCTGTGGCATACTGCAAATTGTAAGTGCTGCCGTCTGGTGTTCATTTTGCTGGAGTGTTTGTGTGATTCCTTCAGATCACTCCCTATCTCTCAGATTCCTCCTGACCCAACTTCTCCATGCCCAGAAATACCTAACAGTGTTTCAGAGACAATAATTAAAAACTGTAACATATTGGTTAGTAAATACCTAAATTATGCCTTATTGGATTACAAAGACACAGTTCTAAAACAATGAGATGGATCTTTCATTAAATGAAAAGAAGTTTATAGTATATTGTCAAGAAATACATCAAATCGGTGAATATTTTTAGATCTGTCCCTCAATACATAGGCATGTGCACACACGTGTATACCACATATATTTATATAATATATAAAATGTGCAAAAAGAAAGGTCTAAATGAGAAGATAGTAAGCCATTACTTTGGCTACTATTGAGGAAAATTGTGTTTATGGGTGAGTCAAATGAAAGTAGTTTGATTTTATAATACATGTGGTCTAGAGTCAGCAATTTCAAAACGATATTTAAACACTAATTTTCAACTGTTTTAATTGTCCCATTTAAAAAATGAGAGAACAGAATGCTAAAGAGAAGTCTATGCACTTAAAGAACATAAATATGACTAAATGCAGCTATATGAAGTTGCAAGTTAGTTGCAAAAATATAAACAAAATCAGACTTGACTTTTTATTCATAAAAATGTCACTAACGAGTAAAAAAAAAGTAAGAAATAAAGACATAGGCTGATTTGAACAGATGGTGTGGTATTGAAGATAGGTAAGAATTCACAAATATTTAGTTCTCAGTTTCTTGCAGACATAACTGTCAAGAAGAAAAATTACTTTACAAAATAGGTAAAATAAGCATTGAAATGGAAGAATTTAAACTGAAGTTAGGAGAAAAGATAAGGGAGTCCCTGTTGTATTAAGGTTTGGTCACCTTTTCTGGGTACACACTATACCATAATGAAGCAATGTGGTTTGCCATGTATTTTAGGAATAGAATAGGAAGCATTCAACCATTAAAAATAGAAAAGAAAGTTCAGGCAGGTAAAAAAATTGGAAAAAAACTGAGTTTACAAATATGTAAAAAAAACTTGATTTAATATGAAGCAGAATTTAAAATCACATCATTGTGGCTGCCAGTTCACTGTTTCCTTGTTATTAGGCCATGTTTGCAGTACAAAATGGTTACATTTATCATGAGGAGTTGGTATGTGTACATGACCCTCTTAATTCATTCTTTATTGCCTGCCTATGCCATCTCTCCCTTCTTTTTCCATCTCTTGGTCAGCTTGCCATTTACAAAAACACTATTTCCATTTCTTTCATTTCTATTGTGCGTTTTTTCCCCAACTCCTTTCTCTTCCCCCCTCCCTCTTCCCTCCATTTCTTGTTCTCTTTCCCATTTGAAAGAGATTTCCCTACTTTCCTTACCTAGCCTTTATTTTGCTCTGTATATTTTGGATTTCTCAGATAAGAGAACCAAGCAGTATTTAAGCTTATGTGTCTGATTTACTTCATTAATATTATGGTCTAGAGGTAAATCCATTTACCTATGAATGTCACAATTGTATCCACAGTAGTTTTCCATTAAATACCACATTGCTCTTTATCCATTTATCTGTCTGCAGGGACATAGGAATGTGGGGCAATCATCCTTCTGGCCTGATTTTGAACTTCTCGGGGAGTCTTGGGTATTTATGTCCACTTCTTACCTTCTCCCTGTCTGTCTCCCATGGTGGTCTCTCACCCTGTCTCTGCGGCAGAGTAACACTTTGGTGCTGAAGTGTAGATGTCCTGTGGTCCAGTCTCACACAATTTACCCCTTTCCCAAATGGCACTCAATTACACTCTCTTGGTAATGTGGCAGGAGCTGCACTGAAGTTTTTCTCCAAGTCTATCCCACTGTGAAGAAGCCACTCTGAAGGTGAAACCCCATGCAGTTCATGATTGTTGAACTTTTCTTGAGGCCAATGCTACTGACCCATTGTTACTTCTCCCTCAAGAGGCTGACTCTTCTGAGATTATTTTTCTGGGGAGTTGGCTGTGTCCTGGAGGGTTACTTGTTTGGCAGGTCCTCTGTAGCCCTGCACTGAAGAGAATCAAGGTGCAGAGCTGGCTAGCAGTTGGCAGTTTTCAGGTGGTAGGTCCTTCTCATTGGGATGGGTTCTGACAGAGGGAGGTAACAGACTGGATGAGTAGACAGGGCACTAGGAGAAGACCAACCCAAAGAAGGAGTCAGAAAGATTCGCTGAAGGATTTGTTGATGACCAAGACCAGAACACCTGGCGTCTCTGCAAAGGTCTCATTAGATTGGTTGTTTCAAGTAACAGGTAATGGTGCTTGCCAGAGTGCACCTGCTACATACACCGAGCTCTGACAGACCTACTTCTGCATCAAACTTCCCTGATTGTAACCCCATAGGTTGATCTCAACTTGGCTACAACAGGATCATTTTCATGTATAAAAACCCTTAGCCATAAAAGTCTCTTTGGGAACACTTTTCAGACTTCCTCCCAGGTTCATTTGCTGGGAACTTTTTGTTTCCACTTGACAATAAATGCTGCTTTTTCCACTTTCAATCCATAATAAACTTTTTCTCAGTTCTCTCTTGACTCTGCCTTGTAATTTTTTCTCACAAAGAGTGGAACCCACCAGCTGGATGTAAGAGTCTCGATACCAAAATAAGAGACAATCATGCAAAACTTTGGTGTAGTTTCCTGAGGTATTACTTAGAGCTAAATATAGCATACAAACACTCTCAGGAACAATAATTTTAATGATTATCTTTTATTGTTTACTGGAATATTATGATACCATTAAATTATCTACATCTGTAACATTATAGAAAATATTACACTGTTGTTATATACTGGTATCAGTGATCAAACATGAGTAACATGAGCACTTGATAATTTCTGTCTTTTGTGCTTAAACATAGTAAAAAAAAAACATTGGAGATTTAAGTCAAAACATGATTTTAAGTGTAAGTCTTCATCAACCAACTAAGTGATCTTGAGAAAGTGATCTTGATTCTCTCTGTTCTCTCTCTCTCTCTGTCTCTTTCTCTCATCTTTTTGTCTCACTGTAGTTTGTAGCTCTTCTAAGCTTAAAGGAAACCAATATATCCTTAAATTCCTAGAGTATAATATATAAGCCCAATGAATGATATTTTCCTTCTTTCTCTTTCTTCCTTCTAATCTTAATTTTAAGAAAAGAAAGAGTTGCCAGCCTGTAATGTATCCCCGAGTGATCTGCCCCTACTGATAGTCACATGTAACCTTATTAAGAATTTGAATTATCTGAGATTTTGCCCTATTTGTAAATTAATTGCCATAGTCTCTTTGGTGCTTACAGAGGATGTGAGTCTTCTATGTTAAAGACAAAATATGGTTTATTACTTGCAGCAATAGCTTTAGGGAGAGTATAACCATTTTTGCATCTAATTTCTAAGTTCCAATTACTCCAGGGTAATATCTGCACATGCAGTAGACTGTAGTAAAGGAACAAAAAATCTAGATCTTTCTCAACAAAAGTGAATCTTTTAGAACTTTCAGATTGTCTCTTTATCTTTGTCTCTAAAGTCAATATCATTATTAAATAGTGAGCAAAACTACCTTTTGTTCTAGTGGAATGTACTATATGTTGTAAGATTGTTGTTAAACATTTTTTAGTGTTTAAGTACTTTTCGAATTAGATTTAGTTTAATTATGTGGTAGAGAATGATATGCCAATGCATATATACAATGTATTAGGATCAGATCAGGGTAATTAGCACATCCATCACCTCAAATTAAAAAAAAATGGTCTCAAAAAGTAGAGTGCAATATATAAATATATTTGAAAAAGTTATTCAAAAGAACACATAAAGGTGAGATACTTATAAAGAATTGTATCCTAGGCCCCTTGTCCTTCAATACAGTAGTCTTCTTGATTCTTTTCTAATAAATAACATAAAGCAATGGTGACAGGATGTCACTTCCAAAACCTGGTTAAACAAAGACTGTGGTTTCTTATCCTGTATTCTCTTTCATTCTCTTGGGTCACTCACCGTGGAAGGAGCATGTGCCATTGACTTAAGATTGATATGGCAAAGATCAAAAGCCACAGGAGGGAGTCTGGATGTGGAATTTCCACCAGATGAGCCTTTAGATGAGCTGGTAGCTCTGAAGGCAGTCACAAGACCCATCGGAGGCAACTATTCAAGTTGCCCACAGAAACCATGAGAGTCCGGTATTTTAAACCATTAAATATCAGGATAGTATGATAGAGCAATAAATACCTGACATTGACAAGTTCTGTAGTTTTCAGTGAAGAAAGCACTTTTGCATAAGCTGAATTTCAACAAGCATTAAACAGACTCAGTATTTCGGAAGAAGCACTGAATGGAATTGAAATGAATATACATTTACCAGTTCCAGAAAGATAGAATTTTGAAACTTTTATTCCAACAACCTGAATTCCTCTTCTTTTTTTTATTCTATTAATAGATGTCTACTCTTCATTCAAAAGATGCTATTATTACCTCCTTTGTAAAGTTCTTCTGTTTCTTTTTTCAAGGAAAAATCAGTTTCCCATTCCCCTGATTTCCTTTTGTTTTTAGTGTAGAATCCCTCATAGCAGTGACCACATTCCACTTGGTTTTGTAGTAGTTTGTTTCATATTTATCTTTAGAACAATTTTGAAGTAATGATAGTATTATTAGTATTATTATACCTCTGCAACACTATGGTTTAACGCAGGATGTGGCATAAAAGAGTCAATCATTTATTGACTCAACAGTACTACTGGTTAACTACTAAATGGCAGGTAATGTTCCAGATGCAGGGGAATCATTATGGATTAACAAAAATCTCTTTACCTATGAACATGTAGTTAGAAGGAAAGCATCGATAAATATTTCATGTTTAATTAACAATTTCATCTGCATATTCATTCTTGAGCATTTTCACAGTTCTTCCAAACAAATTCAGGGCATTTTAAATTATTATAGTTATCCATATGCAATCATCCACTTTGAAATAATAGTCTGACCACAAAAATAGGATTTCTTTCCAATACAATGTTCACATTTCACCAATGCCTTCAAGTGCTTTTATCTCTAAAAAAAAGTCAATAGTGATAAATGCTAGCCCTGTGGGCAAACCTGTGGATGATTTGTTAACCTAAGTGTGTCAAATCATATCATATAGGTGTTTTAAAGAATCTATCCTTATGCAGTACTTTATAAAATTTTATAGATGTTCATATTGTTTGCAGCACTTTTCTAAAGTTAATTCTTATAACAAATGTAGAAGTAAGATGAAGAAATATCCCTTAACAGATCCATTTTTGCTTTCCACTCTTATTCTGAGAGCAAATAATATATGATCATGTTGAAAATTTGGAGCTCAGTAAATATAAGTATAAAGAAATAGTATATATCACAATAGCAAAAAAAGCACATTTCAGAGAAAAGGCTAATATATCTCCTTTCAATCTTTTTGTGTGCACCTTTTTATGTTTGAAATTACATATAAAAATTGGCATTTTCTGATTTTAGTTCTCATGTTTAGTTCTCATATCATCATGTTCGTTTCACAAGATTTATTCAATAATTTTTTCATTGTCACATTATTTTCAATGTTTTTTCTCCTTATATACAATCTTTTTTCCAGTATCCCCCTAAGATAAATTACAGAAAAGGATATATCGTGTGAAATGTTATGAATATTTTATTTAGTTGGAAAGACTGAAAAAGAATAACATCCCTACCAGCATTATGAATGTTCTCTTTAGATCTACATGCAATAAATTTCCATAATATCATTTGGCTAATCTGTGCAAATATAACAGTTGAAATCAAATCTTATTGCTTTAATTTGCATTTCTTTGATTACCAGTGAAGCTGAACACTTTTTTTTTCCATGTTTTCAACAATTTGCATTTTCTTTGTGATTTGTTTCTTTACTTATCTGCCTATTGGGTTGTAGAACTTTCAAACGGATCAGTGGATCAGTAAGTCCATCTGTATAAAGAGGAACAATGAGTATTTTGGTCTTGTTTACTAAAAAATTCTCTTTTTTAGCATGCTGTATATATTCTTAAAAATAACCTAATTTCACATATCAATATTTTCTAACATTTTTATTTCTTGCATTTTTTTAGTACTTCCTTGGCCTAGATAGTACTCTCCCTTTCAGTAAGCAAAAAAGT
>RJWT010025408.1:0-16161 GCA_004365215.1 Cuniculus paca | reverse complement strand
GCACAGGCGAAGGAGGGCGCGCCGTGGGCCCAGGTCCAGCTCTGGGAAGCTGCGCTGCTGCCCCAGCCTGTCTCGTGGGCGGGAGGGCGATGGAAGAGGTAAGGGCGCCGCTCGGGACTTGGGCTGCCCCCGCCTGCCTGTCTGCTCTGGTTCTCCCCACGGAGAGCCGGGAAGGTTGCTGGGCGCCCGCCTGGACCGGCGAGGGCTCCGTGGGGGTTCGTGGGCTCTGCGCTCCCGTGGCCTGGGACTTTAAATTGGGCTCTGCTTCTTACTAACTGTGGCCCAGGGCAAGTGAGTCTGTGCTCTGAGCCCTGGATTCTCACTCCTAAAACAGGATTATCCGGAACAAGCACTTCTTGAGATTAGCGCGGTGCTTGTGAAAACAGAGCTGATGGGGTGTGAGGTGCCTGTGCCAAGTGGGGTTCCCTTCCCTTCTTGAGGGCGCCAGCGCTGTGACAGGTGGAGGGTGCTGTGCTGTCGGAGTCTGGGTGTGGGGTGTGTGTGTGTGTGTGTGTGTGTGTGTGTTGTTTCCCTATCTCCTTTATGATACATTTGGAAGTAAATCACTTTCTCCTGTGGATTGCGCGGCCTTCCAGATGCTTGCTTTTAAATCGGGACCCAGGACTCCACAGTTGTTGAGAGCCGGGAAAATCTCCTCTTTGTCCCCGGGCAGCCTCTCCCTGGCAGTCCAGAGTCCAGTTTAGCTGAGTTTGGGGAAAGGGCGAGCCGGCCCCAGGGCTTCTGCTCTGTCTGGTGGGGACCCTCCTGGCTGCCCCTACCCACAGCAGGTTAGCAGTTTCTGAGAAAGTCCTCCTTGGGGGAAGGCACCAGGCTGAGCAGGTTGAATGGGGGTACCAGAAAGGAAAGCAACTTACATTTTGCCCTGAGGAACAGGGCCTGCACAGGATCGTCTGTTTCAGTTTATTTGCACAAGGACACGGTCGATGGGTCCATGCCGTTTGCCCTTCTATTCTAGGGGAGGGAAATGGGTCAGCTTGTTATCGCAGCTCCATATCACACAGCTGGGAAGTAGCAGCTCGGGTTTGGCTAGTCAATAACCGCTATTGAGTGCCAAGTACAGGCAGTGCTAGCGAGGGTGGCAACGGGTGGAATGTTAGGCAAATTGGAGGAAAAATCTGTGAAGGGGTGTATTTGTTAGCCAGTAACATTTTTATGGAGTAAACAAATGATTGCGTGACTTTCACTGCTCAGAGAGGGCTAAAAATGATTGAAAGAGAAATATCGTTGGTTTCTCATTTTAAAAGGATTTTTGTTTTATTTCTTAGAAAATATACCTTTTTAGACACCTGCTCTGTGTGGACAGATTCCATTCTGGGTGCTGAGGGTATAAGAAGAAACCACTCAAAACTATTAGTTTTAATCAAATATATTCTAGTAGAAGAGAAATAAAATCATAGATTAAATGGCAATAAATGCAATGTGGATACACAAAGCGCGAAAAGGTTTAAAGGTACTGGGGCAGCGAGTAGAGGGTGCCGTTTAAATGGCATAGTCCCAAGGGGCGTATCACTGCCAGGTGGCCCTTCAGTTGAAGACAACAGCAGGTGTAAAGGCCCTGAGGCAAAAACTTGTCTGTATGATCAAGAAACTGCAAAATGTGCAGAATGGTGGGCACAGAGGAGGGGAGGGAGGAAATGGTCAGGTAGAGGGGTCCTATCATGTGGACTAGAACTCACTGCAGAAACCAGATTTTTCTCTGAGTAAGACAGAAAGCGACTCAAGTATTTTGACCCACTCAAGGGCACAATCAACTTATCCTTGGTGTAAGAATCATCTGGCTCTGGCTTTGAACCCAGATGGTAAGGAGGGTGAGAGCAGAAGCCGGCTGGCCAGGTAGGAGGTGTTGCAGAGACCCAAACGAGAGTGTATACAGGTTTCTGCCTCCTTTTGCAGCGATGGTGGCCAGTGCACTGTCACACTGGCTTCTTAAGCATTGGTGTAGACCCTCTTAATCATGATAATGAATGATATATTACACAGATGTTTTTAAAATTTTTCTAAAATTCAGGAGACCATAATTTGAATCATCCGTCATTCACTAGCTATGTTACCTGCAACGAGGCACTTACCCTCTCAATTTTTCTTATCTCTGTGTGTCTAGTAATACCTATTTGTCAATTTTGTCGGCAAGGATTACATTGAGTAATATTATTGAATATAGTATAGAAATAATAAAATCCTACACTAACATTTGTGGGTGTTCATGTAATCAAAATTCTCCAACCCACAATTTGTAGCAGAGCTGATATGAGAATTTAAACCATTTTGTGAGCCCTCCCGCCCTACCTTTGGTGAGCCAGCCAGTAACTTATCTCATAGATCAGCGCATGACCTTATGCAAAAAAAAAAGAAGTGAAGGAGGAGGCAGAGGAGGAGGAAGAGGAGGAGGAGGAGGGGGTGGAGGGGGAGGGGGAGGAAATTTGGAAAGGTTTTCAACAACCTAAAGGCTTATATACAAAAACAGCAGCGCTCAGCTTTAAACAGACAAGTGCCACCTTCTTCACCCTTTGAAATTTTCGTCCAAAAGTCAGCTGTGCCTTGGCTTTTCTGACAGGGCTATTTGGAGCATGTGAGCAAGAGCTTTGCTCTGGGGTGCTGGATGGGAACAGAACACAGGGCTGGACTCGGGGCCACTGCCTAACTCGGTCTCCACCCATGTGCCCTTAAGGGCTAATTATTTCTCCTCCTTAGGACTCTGTTTACTCACTAATTAACAAGACTCTAAATTAAAATATATTGCACCTAGCATCAAAAAATATCCCAACAACCTTAGTCTCACATGCTAGTCACATTTGAGCTGGGTGGTAGACCTGCAGGAAGAATTTGATGTAGCGAAACATCCCTCATCTGCAAATTGAGAATCTGAGATGCTCTTAAAATCAGACTTTTTGAGTACTGGTACGACAACCCAATTTGAAAATTTCACAATATTTAAGGTATTGGTAAAATTCCTTTTGAGCTATGTGTCTAGGATGTATATGAAACATAAGGAATTTGTGTTTAGACCTGGGTCCCATCCCTGAGATATCACAATAAGTATATTCAAATATTCAAAGACCCCAGGAAATCGGTAACCTGACACTGTGGGCCCGTGCATTTTGGTTAAAGGCTGTTCAGCCTGCGTGCATTCTTCTGCCTTGCTCTGACTCCAGGTCACACATGAGCGGCCCACAGCTTGAATGCATGATTCTCAGCTGTGTGCTCCTAATTCCCCTTAATACCCAGCAGTTTCTCATTTAGTGACTGTCCCAGGAAGGAAACAGGTGATATTTTAGTAGGCCCCATTCTGTGTCAGATCAATTAGATGCATGATTTCATTCAAACTTTACAAATACTCTGAGAAAGATCCCCCCATTTTACAGATGAGGAAACAAAGATTTTTTCCTGATTTCATCCAAGGTCTCCCAGCTTGAGAGCCAGGGAGCAAGAGTTTGAACCAGATGTTTGACTGTAAACTCTGAGGCACTCAGTATTGATTATCATACTACTTTTGGGAGTTCTTTATCCAGAGAAACATAAACAAGCAGAGAGTTCTTACGTTGTAAGCTTTTGTTTTCAATTCCATTTGGAGTAAATTATGTGTTTACCCAGTAATACAATAACCATCACTAATCTTCTCCATGAGCTAGGGATTCTCCTCTGAGGTCGGGTATAAAATCTTTGAACATTGGCTTCATGGTGGCAGTGGAAGACTCTAATCCACCCGCCTGCCCTAGGTGAAATTCTGAAGACTTGCCCCAACATTGCATAGACTGCTACTGCCAGGTCAAGACTGTTTTTTGAAATAAAGCTTTTGTTACTTAACTGGGTAGAAGAATGATGCCAAAGAAACGCATTTTGTGTGTATCTTCAAACCAGTTTGTGAGCTACACTCAGATTTTATTATCCCAGCTCTTCACGTGGGAAAATTGAGGCTAAGGGATTCAGGACTATTCAATGAACAGAGCTCACCTGGAAACCCCAGGACTCTGGCCCTGCTTCTGACCTGTGCGACAGTACCCTTGGGGTGGACATGCCCCTTGCTCACCCAGCGCTGGCAGCTGGAAAGGCAGGAAGTGGGTTCCTCCAGAGCATTGTAGAACACAGGGTTTTATGGCAAAGGTATCTAAAGGGGTTCTTGAAGTTGAATATTCTCTCCTAAGTAGGGTCTTGTGAAGCTTCAGCTCAACCTCTCTCTCTAGCTGGCAAAGCTGGAGATCTATGACCCATATCTTCGCCCACGGATCTTTTAAGGACTTCAGTGGAAAGTGCTCAATGAGCTGCAGCTGTAACTTGGGCCACCATTTTTAGCACGAGGTGTTGAGAGGCTGGGAAGCTAATCATGGTCTTTATGGGGAATGCATGCTATGAAGAGGCATCTTTTCTGAGAGAGAGACTTAAGGACAGTGAGAAGGCTTTGGCTATGCATTTTTCCTGGGGTTTTCCATGATCAACGTGACTTTTGTTTTTCCAAGCAGACTTCAGTTTCATGGTGTTGGTGTGTTGAGATGCCTCTTTTCGGCTGCCTCTGTCCTTTTGACAGCTGAGATTTTTAGGTGAGAAGAACTCTTCACATGTATCCCTTAAGTTTTAGCTTCAGGCCTGAGGGTATAGCTCAGTGGTAGAGTGCCGAGTGAGGCCATGAATTTGACCCCAGCACTACACAAGTGAAAAAAACTTCCTCTTCTGGGTTTGAATTCCAGTGCCACCACCTACTGGCCCTGTGACCTCTGGCAAGTTATTCAGCCTCTCTGAGTCTCTCCTGGGAGTCCCTACCTAATGACAGTGCCTGTCCTGGAGCTGCTAAGACTCAGACCTAAAGAACATAGAATGTAATCATTGTGTACCGTTGACGCGTACTAAGGGAAATTTAAAACCACAGACTCAGGTCCAACGCATGGGAGTGCTCAGAAGTGTTAGCCTGTGTTACTGTCAGTGATGAGGACAAGGATGAGATTCCCAGAAGGAATTAGCCCATGGGAAACAGAAACACAGATATTCATAATAAAATATGGTAAATTGGTGGAGGAAAGAAAGAAGGGATATTAAGGATCATGGAAGGGGGAGTGTGTCCCACACAGGGAAGAGTGATGAAGTAAAGAGATCGATAGAGGACTTTTAAGCTCAAGTCTAAAGGAGGAGGAGAGTGGGACAGAACAGATATGGCCCAAGGATGTCCTGGCTGTGTCACTTAACATGTGTCACTTAACAGTATTTAAGAGCAGGGCTAGGGACATAGTCCAGTGGTAGAGCCCTTGCCTAGCAAATCCAAGGGTCTGGGTGTAATACATAGCACTGCAAAACCAAAAAAAAATAAATAAATAGTTAAAAATACAGATGCTGGGGCTGGACTGGATGATTACAAATCCAACCTAAACTGTGTACAGTTGGAAAAATCTCCTGCATTCAATCCCTGGTACCAAAACAAACAAAAATCTCTCGCATATCTATGCTTTGATTACTTCATCTGTAAAATGAAAATAGTAGTAGAACTTGGTTAAATGATATGCAGCTCCTAGCATATCACCCAGCACAGAGCTGGCATTCAAAATCAGTTACTATAGTGAAATGTTTCACTTCCTAAATTTTCTGAATGATCGTGTGATAGAATTTGTAGCTGCAAAGTGTCTCGGAGTATGTGGCAGTGGTGTCCTTTACTCTGGAGGGATGAATGAGAACAGGGAAGGAAATTTGTTACAGAGGAGCATGGCTGGAATTATGAATGAATGGGTTCGCATCGTAGCTGTGTACCCCTGTGCAAACGGCTTAACATTGTCGAGGTTAAGTTTCCTCATCTGTCAAATGGAATCGATAATATATCATCTGCCTTTTATTTGGATGGTCATAACCATGGAGTGAGATCATCTGGGAATGTTTCATGAATTATAAATCAATATACAAATAAAGGAAATTATAATTAAGAAGTAACTTACATACAAAATAAATGTTTGGTGTAGAGATGTGTGACATCTGAATTGCAACTCACTCCTGCTCTATTAATTTTAATCTCTGAATAATTTTTCAAGTTGTCATTTAGTGTAGATTTGATTAGCTGCTTATGGGCTCATAAAGATGTGTCTCTAAATTACTAAACTGTGTATCACTTTGGAACACTGAGGAGTATGATGAAATCTACAAGCTCAACATTTCCCATCCAACCTGACCCAAGGTTGGAGAAAGTCTTAAAGAGGGGAGCCAAACATAAAAATGGCTACTAGTCCAAAAGACCCACAAGACTTCTTTCAAATAAATGTGGGACATATAATTAAGTGAACTTTCCACCAAATGACCAGGTGAGGTTTTATCCAAAAGAAATATGATATTGGAAAAGTACAGTTTTCATTGCTTATTGTTTGTGTTGTTTGGCCAAATAGTGTTAAATTTATTGTGAATGGTTGTGTAGATCTTGCCTTTGGGAAAACTATACTTAGCAAAATTGAACATACTTTCATCTTCCCTTGCCTCCTCCCCATTGTACTGTCTTTGGTTTCATTGTGTCATCCCCTAACCCCTGTTACCTTCCACTTCCAGGCTTAGAAGCCATTCCCTTGTAGAAGGCTTTCTCAGCCCTCCTCTTAGTATGATGAGCAAAGATGGTGAGTACTCACCAAATGTTCTCTTCGCTTTCCTAACAATTCCCAGTTTCTTCTATAATTGGACCCGGGTCATATGACAACTTCTGTCTGTGGTGTGAGTCTCTGTGCTGTTACCACCCTTGCCATTAACAGTGAGACAGGTGTTGACATGGGGACCTCACTAGCTGGTGGTTCCCTGAGGGAGTGCGAGGAGCAGCCTTTAATTCAGGTGGGACAGGTGGCATCTGTGGGGTGTGATGGGGGAGGAGAGACTTTTGGTTGGGCTACTGGGATTTGGAGCTGCTTGATCTCATCAAAACCGAGTCTGTCCTGACCACTGGATACTGAGTTCTTTCGGAGAATGGGTATGACCTTCCAACTGCCACCATAATAACTTACCATAAACATAGTGGCTTTAAGCACCACCCGTCACTGGTATCGTACAGGCAGTTGGAAGTCTGATGTGTCTGTAGGACTATATTTCTCCAGAAGGCTCTAGGAAGAATGGTTTCCTTGTCTTTTTAGCTGTGACCTTTTACTTGCATTCATCACACTGTCACTTCTTCCTCCAGCTTCCAAGTCAGCAGCGTAGATCTTCTCAGGGTCTTGGCTTCATCCTTATGTGTTCTCGGATGAAAGCCTCCACCTTCTGTCTTAGGAGGACCCTTGTAATTGCACCAAGCCCACCTGGGTAACCGGGGATCACTCTCCATCTCCGGAGTCCTTCGCCATGAAGCGATGTGACAAAACATGTACACAGATCTCCAGAGTTGGAACATAGGCAACATTTGGGGCTGAGAAGAGAATTGCTTTCCTCATAGAGCTCGGCTATCCTCAACACTCTGCACTCAAAAACTCTTTTCAGAACATGTGTCACATTGTAAAAGAAATTATGTAATTATCTGTTTAATACCTCATACTCTAGAAATTCCACTTGGAAAAATCTGTGTCTAGGTCCTACCCATTGTTCTCACTCCTGGTAGCTTAAGTGATTAAATAACAAGAGTAATAACTACAATGACATTCAATAATGTTTAGGGGACTAGGTCCTGTTGATATAGGAGAAATACTATAACTCCCAAACTGCTAGATGTCAGATACACTGAGTTTGTGTTCCCCAAAATTCAAGAATAAATTCTAGGGGACAACGGAGGTAAAGAATAGGAAAAAGTTAGTGAGAGAAAGCTCCTCAGAGACAGGAGAGGACCCAAAAGTGGGTTGCCACAGAGCCCACTTCTCAAAGGAAATTTTATAGAGAAAAATTGGGAGGTGGATACAATGTGAGTCATAACTATGATCAACCAATAAGATTCCATGTTTAACCCTTTCGTAATGTTGATCCAGTGGGGCAGCAGGTCACATAGCAAGTGTACATGAAAAGAACAAAGACCTTTTTAGGAAAGGATGGATCAGGAAGTCCTGGTCACTTACCTGGGTGACTGATGTCTATCTAGACATTATTGGGCCAGGTGATGCCAATCATAGTATAATTTTCAATATTTTGCTCATCCCATCTTTATCTTGAGGCCTGGCCTTGACAGATGCACCTCCAACCACAGCTATGATGTGTTCTCATCTCTGACTCCCCCAGTGGCCTAGTCCTATCTGACTGCCTATAACGTTTCTTCCTAACTCAGCTGTCGATAATGCCAGGTCCTTCCTATAAATAATGAAATCTTCCCACAATCTGACCAGGATAAGGAACATAGCCAGTTCTGTTCTGAAGTGAAGAAAATATATCCTTGTGAGTTTACCCTGCAGACCACACAGCAATGGATCCAGAAGTTGACCCCAAGCCTGTCTGACCCCAGAGAGCTTTCATTTAACAGGCAAGATGCTAAGAACCCAAGAAACAAAACAGTTTAGGTCTTTCTTGCCACAATTTAATGAAGGTATACAAAATAACATGATTATAATGCAATATGGCAATTGTAATATGAACAATGAAATTATATTCCAATGACCAGGGACACAGAAAGGCAAAATGTTTTTACTTCATTTGGGTGAGCCAGAGTAAGTTTTCCCAGGGGTGGGGGGGATATTTCTGATTCAGATTTTAAAAGATTAAAAAGCATTCACCATGCAACAGGGAGGGTGGGGTAGGCCAGGCACAGGTAACAGCAGGTGCATGGGACCTCCTCGGGGAGGGAGCCATTGTCTAATGACCACTAATAGGGCATGGGGCAGAAGGACTGTAGCTGGAGAGAAATGTGAGCTTGTGCACCTGCTGAAGCCTGTGGCCCACACATGCCCTGGACAGAGTGCCCTGGGGAAGAAACCGAATGCAGGTGGGGAGGACACAGCGCCCCTGAACAGCCCCTCCTCTCCCTGTCACCCTTCTCCTGCTGTGTAGGAGCCCGCAGCATATGCTTGGAGCTACACAAATGTGATACACCTTTATAGAACCTCAGTGATGCCTGCAGTCATCCCCCTCCCCTTTTTCTCTCCAGACCTCCTCGAGGTTTAGCAATTCCATGGGTCTTTTGGAGTTGCCACAGCAGGCAGCTGCTCTGCGAGAGCAATCTGAGCCCTCGCACCCTTCCCTGGAGCTGATCCTAAGGGGTAGCTCTCTTCCTCCCTGGGGCATCCCGACCCCGTGGTCTGGGCTCACATCTCATACTCACATCATATTTAGAGATTACAGCTTGCATCTGAATTATGTTTGATTCAGTTCAAATGTCTTCCTCTCACTTTGACAACCATGCAAACCTTGTGGGGGAGATAGGACAAATACAATCATTTGCCTTTTAAATATTACCAAAACACAGTCTGTATTTCCTTAAATGGTTGACCAGTGGTTCAGCTAACTTGCTGAGGCCACAAGGTCTGTGAGAGTTCATTTCTGTGCGGTTACATATGATTGCAATTAACAAACCACCATACGCATCTTCATTTCATCAACGCGGATTCCTCTGTGACCAGTGTCAAGGTGGACTCTAGATTTCTAATCTTTACCACAGACTCTCAACATGAGGAAGTCTCTCGTTTTACAGCAGAACACAGGGAGACTCTGGGGAACTGAATTCCCCCAGGTCACAGAGTGACTTTGCAGATATTCACACCCACGATTGTGATTTCAGTATGATTTCTATTTTCAGTTTGACTTCAATGAATCAAATGCTTCCATGGGTCTTGAGGAGCCACAGTTCATACTCAGTAGAATCAGGAAGCAAAGTTGCCTCACTGCTCTTCCTGTCTTTTTCATCCCAAAGACAGCAATTGCCTGTGGTTTTTCTTTTTGCAGCCATCGTCTGACATTGAAGTCCTGTTATTTCCTCTCATCCATTAACACAAAGAGAACCCTCAGCTAATGCTATTAAGCACTGCGTTCCAGGCTGGAAAGCCTGTGCCTTCTGCCTTCTGATAATCCTGCTGTTTACATCAAGCTGGCCTGCAGCCCAGCACCAGTAGCATCAGGGCCATCTCCAATTGCTGTCACTGTCAGTTTTCCGCTTGCTGGGGTCTCCTCTGCTGCTCTTCAGACTTCCCTTGGGTGGAGGAAAACTGAATACTCACGGTATCATTCTCAACAGGCACTGTTTGCTGGCCTGGGCATGAGGCCAGGGGCAGAGAGAGGAGCCAGGGGAGAGAACAGGAGTGAGATTGCTGTGAAGTTGTCAGCAAAACTTACAGATACTTCCTGTGAAGAGGAGGGAGACGATATGGAAGTATTTCCATTACTGGAAGCTAGAATGCCACCTATCAGAACTGATAAACAGTCTTCCCATCTGAAATCATTAGGTAAATTAATTCTACACATATTTACTGAACCGGTGCTTTTTGCCATAGTAACCATTTCCTGCAGGTAGCACCAGCCCGATGATCGGGAGTGTATAAGCATTGTCCTCCTCATTGCTCCATCCACATCCCAGGCATCCTCGTACAGTATCAGTGCCATGGGCCTGGATGGTCCCTGGCACCAGTCCAGTGTTAATGTCCACGACAATGTCAAGATGTGAATTGCTGTATCCACCTTTTACTCATCAGGAAATGGGAATGAGAACTGGAATTTGTTGCAGTAACAGACCCAGAACTTAGAGAAGTAGGAGTATTCCACACAAAGACTTTTCAACCTCTAGCCCATCTTCTGAGCTCTATTCTGCATTCAAAGTTGCCCTTGGCCTAGAGAAAAGGGGCAAGTGTAAGACAGTAACTTTATTACAAACTCCACAGTTAAAAGAGATCCGGGAGCCAGGATCACAGGCACATCACCACCCCCCTGCCTGCAGACCTCGTGGGAAGAAGCCAGACTGGGGGGTTGCCCCAGAGCTGGGTCAAGCTAGACAAATGTGTTCCAGATAATTAAGAGGAAGTGTGTGAAGAGGCATAGAGGCGCCTGTTCCCTCAACAAACGCTCACAGAGTGTCTTCTCAGCTCTGGGCACTGGGTTGGGTAACCAAAGGGTGAAGAAAAGAGGGAAGTGAATCCATTATAGTGGATGAGTTAGAAGAGCAAGACTGGAAGCTGTGAGGAAAAGTGATTATTTGGAGGAGATGAGAGGAAATGATACTCAGTTTGAACATCTCTCCTCTGAAATCTCAAGCACTCTGAAATCTGAAATGATCCTAAATCTAAAACTTCTCGAGTACCAACATGACAGCATTTTAGAGTTTGGATGAGGAAGGCTCAATTGATGAGATCTAAAAAAAATTGTAAAATCTGAAAGACTCTGAAGTTTGTCCTAAGCATTTGAGTAAGATGTGCTCAATACAAGCTCTTGCTATGTTTTACAATTTATGGAGCATTCTTATGTGTCCGGGACACTGTCTGGCACATGGCAGACACTCGACCAGTCATGGAATGAATGTCTGATAAATGATCTCTGTTAACCTTTCAGAAGCCACACCCCTAAGAGGTCCAGGAGGAAAAGCACACTGGGTCACTGCTATCACCATTTCTGTCTGCAGAGGGGCCACTGAGTGACATAACTCCATGGGACACCCTTCACGGGGTGGCCTTGTGAATGGACTCATGGTCACAGTGTAACCAGTGTCCCTGGGAATGCACGGCTTGGCAGTGGGTTGCATTGGATGTAGCAATTACTGTGCATTGAAGACAGAAAGGAGAATTCTGTCCTTTTAGCCTCGATCTGTGGGGGGCACAGCAGTTAAATCTCTGCTTCGGACCAGCCTGTCCTCTTCCCAGAAGGGAGGAGATGGGAAGTGGCCACACACATGTGTTTGGTTGGGGAGGAACCACAGCAGAGCCCAGGCCTGTGCCCGCCACTGCTTTCCCACACTGCACAACGCTCCTCTGGAGGCTGATGATTTCCTCCAAAGGGCCAGGGATGCTTCCTCCAAGGAAACAGCTGGGCTGCAGAAGATGCTATTGACCCCATACAGCTGGTGGCCTCCCAAGGTGAAGGGAGCTGGTGCCCAAGCTCTTCGTCATGGATTGGCATGTGGCTAATTGCTGCTGTCAACCTGTCTCACAAGGGGCTCTGGCTTTGCTAGTTCTTTGAGTAAAAAGAATCACTAGGTTCAGTGAATGGATTAGCCGCTTACATATTTAGAAAAACAAAGAATGTCAAGGATCAATTCTCAATTGGCTAGAGAGATTTTGTCCCAGATAAAAGACCTTTTAAATACCCTTTGGTTGCTTTTCTTGACTGATTGCAGCCAACAACTGAGGCTATGATCAGGTGTAAGATTGAACTGGGGGATAAGGTCAGGAGGTCTAGGTCTTCCAGCTTGAGCAAGTACTTGGCCCTTCCAGCTTTAGTCTCAGTCTGTAAAATGGAGTTGATCACTTCTCCATCATAACAGTATCAAAGAAAACAAACTAATGTCTAGAAAGAGCCTCACCCAATGTGGTGCAGTGAAAAGATCTTGAGTTCTGGAATCAGACCTTGTCTTAGGCCATTTTCTGTGGCTATAATAAAATACCAGAGACTGGATAATTTATAAAGAAAAGGAAGGCATTTGTATATTTCTGAAGGCTGGGAAGTCCAAGCGCATGACCCTGGCCTCAGTTCAGCATCCAGTGAGAGCCACCATGACAACATGGTGAAGGGCATCACGTGACAAGATAGAGGAGGATCCAGTGTGCTCGTTTATGCTCATCTTATGAAATCACTAATTCTACCATGTGCCCCCCGACTTCATCTAATCCCAGCTATCTCCGCAGCACCCCTCCTTTCAATGCCATTTACCTGTGAATTTGGGGATTAACTTTCTAACACATGGATTTTTGAGGGATGCATAGAACCCTAGAAGTCGTCATTGTTAAGTCTAAACTTAGCTCTTAATAATGGTGTGAACGTTGACAACAGCAGTGGTAATAATAACTAACCAGCCTTTCTATAAATTATGCTGTCAGGCAGCACATGTACATGGACTGCCTAAATTAATTGCTGCAAAGTAAATACTTCTATTGCTGCTGTAATTGAGGCAACAAAAAGAAAATTTAGTCATCCAGTTGTAAGTGAAAGGGCCAGGATCCAGACAGTTTTATCTGACCCCAAAGCCTACAGCATACTTTTTAGCCCCTAATTTAAATCGCTCTCTTTTGCCAGACTTCAGTTTCCTTATCTAGAAGATGGGTTAACAGCAGCTACCTCTAGGTTGTTGGGCAAATCCGAGGCAATGTCTGTGAAGCACCATCTGCAGGGGCCCAACGTCCATACTCATGTGCTGTGGTGGTGAAGTCACAGTGGGGCAGGGGGAGGAGAAGACTGTGACACAGGATTGGCACTCCAGACCTTGAAAATGACTTTCCTTGCTATTATTGGAGAAAGAAGGCTTTGAATACACAGAAAACCGGACAGGGGCTCTTTTCTCTTCTTTAAAAGGCATAAACATCTAACACCTGCAAGAGCTGCCCTGTTGCATTTAGAACAGTGTCTTTCATTTCTTCTGTTTCTTCATGTTGCTGAGTCTTTAATATAAAAAAATCTAGGAAATTAAAACAGCCACATTGGTTAAGACGTTTACATCATATGATGCAGGGTGAAAGCAATAAAGTGACTCAAAGAAGTTACTCAGCTCTTCTTTTTTTGGTGTTCAGTAAATTTACGTAAAGCTGTCATCAACCCAAAGGACACCTGAGTGACTGTTCTGTCTGGGACCCGAGAGGGGAGGAAACCCTCTCAACTGGGCACCCTTGGTGGTCAGTTTCCCCTCACCCCTGGGAGGCAGTCTCCAGTGCAGTCCCCCATCCTTGCCCCAAGTTGCATTGTCAAGTGAGTGTAGGGACAGCAGCAATGGGGTGGGGGTGGAGAAAGCTTGCAGAGGTCCTGAATCCTGAGTCTGGCCCTAATCCCCAGACTGTTAACAAAGTTATACCCCAGCCCCTCACTGTGAGCTGTGTTTTGAAATCACCATCAAGGACGTATGGCTCAAGATTTCCTCAGAGACCCTCACCCCAACACACAGTGCAGTCGGATGACGCTTCAGTGTCTAGAAGAGTTCTGAGCCTATTTCCGGGGCTGATTTTCTTAAAGCCATTCAAAGCCTCATTCATTTGTGATGATTAGTTGTTTAAAACTTTGGCCAGGAGCAAAAAGGATTTGGAAGTTACAAAATGTCATTTCTGTAGCACCATTTCCCAGTGTAATCTGTGAAAGCATCTTGAACTATGAAATTCTGAATGTGTGTCGATGAGTTTGTTTTTGTGGCTTGTGCCATCACGCATGCAGCCCTACTTGTGTCTCACCTCCCGTCTCAGTTCAGCGGTGCAGCTGGCCTGGAGCTCCCTGCCGCGTGGGCGCTCGGGTCATCTTCTTGATATGTGAGATCCATGACTTTACCACCATGTGCTGTTCGTTCTTCCACCTCATTTTCCCTGGTGAGTCCTCTTGCTCCTCAAGCCTAGCAGGGTTTTCCCTGTCCTGCCCTTGGTACTGCCCCTCACAACAGTGACCTTGGGTGTGGTCGTCGTCTGCTTCTGGGATCTTCAGACCACGCTGAATCCCAGGAGGGCAAGGCCTTTGTCTGCCTCGCTTGTTATGCACAGGAGGCTCACCACAAGTAAGTGTGGCGTGGATCTGGGAAAGGAAGAGCGTGGCTGTGTCCTAATGGAAAAGGCGAGCTAAGCGTGGGATTCATTTCCCAGCATCACTGGCTTTGGTGGCAGTGCCGAGTTCAGATCTGGCCTCCAGCATTCACTTGCTTTGTGACCTAAGCAAGCTTCAGACAACGTGGATCCTTGGTTTTGTCCTCCTCTTTGGTACTGAGTTCAGAAGCCCATTGTAAGGATTACGACAGCTAGCAACAAACACGTGTGGCTGTGCATAACTCCTGGAAATGCAATGCCCTAAAATGCCCTGGAAAGGTATACATAACACAGTGGGTGTTCAGTGCACCTTTCACTTTCTTTGCTCTAGAGTTACTTCCAGTTTTTCCTCGGTTCCCACATCCACAGATCTGCAAGTTTAATTCAAGAGGACACATACTGTGGCATTTATGCCCTGGGTGTGTAGGCACGGTGGTGGCAGAGGCATGAGTAAAAACATAATCCTACCCATGCCCCTGAAGACCTCAGCGGGGTGGGGTAGATAAAGCAGACACATATATGACCACTGTAATAAAACTAGATAACCAGCACACAGCACTAAGCAAAGACTGCTATGTCAGCATGGAGAAAGTATACTTTGCCTACCCCGAGAGCTGGGAGAGGCGCCTAGAGGGATTTATGACATAGCTAAATATCTAAAGATGAGTAAGTTTAGCCTGCAAATCAATACATCAATGGCATTCTTACAGAAAGAGCCACATGATCGAATACAAAGGCGAGTGCTGTTTACCTAGAGAGCTGAGTAAGAGGCAGGAAGCAGTGGGAAATAAACTCGGGATGTAGGATTAGACCACAGAGGGCATCTTGCATCCAAGGAAGGTTTACTTTAGCATCAGAGTCATGGGTCCACTGAGAGATTTTAAAGGCAGAAGTGCATGATTGGACCTGCAGTTCAGGCACATCATTGGCGTGACATTCATTGGTAATTCTCTGAGAAAGCCCTTTGAAAAAGAATCCCTTCCAGGCCACCAGCAGAAATCTACTCGTTTGTTTTGTCCAATATTAGTTGGATAAATGCTTATCGTACACTTGCTACAGGTCAGTTATGCTTAACTTGTGGGCTCTGCAGGGATCTTTTCCTGCCTGCCCTGAAGGCATCTGTGGAAAATGGGGAGGATGAGGTATCCAGCTGTACGATTGTATTTGGACATGGAAAGTGATAAGAGGCACAAAACCACGAGAGATTTGCAGGTGAAAAGCTGTGAAATGTTCCCAAATCTCTTGGTGACCCTGAGGCAGGGGTGGCCACAAAATAAGCTCTCAAAGTGATTCATAAAATGTCATTGGGCCGAGTGTGGAGTGCCTCAGACAGTCTGGTGCATAGCCATGTTTGAAAGCCATTGCCAGAAGGAGTCTGAGGAGCGGGGGGTTAAGTTTTACAGAGGCCAGTGAGGAAGGTCGTGGGAGCTTCAAGCTCTGCCTAGGAGGAGGAGCAGAATGTGGGCTGTAGCTGTCTGGCAGGGCCGCTATGCGCATTTCTGATGATAGCGAAGGATGGGCCGTGGTGGGGCAGAGGAAAACATGCTCTGTTACTGCCACCTAGGGGTGTAACAGAGTCGGGTGTGAGGCAATG
>RJWT010025407.1:0-16156 GCA_004365215.1 Cuniculus paca | reverse complement strand
TTTCATAAAATCATCGTCACAAAAATCTGTTTATTACATTGTCTGTTTTTGCATTGAAGTCTTTTTATTTCCACAAAGAATTAAAGTAACTAATATATTTTAAGCAAAGTAATTGCATTACAACTGGCAAATTTTATTAAAGAATATAAGTTTGACTCAAAGTAGATACCGTGAGATGAAAATTCCGTGTATTATATTACTGGCCACGGGAATTTTTCTTGCTTGCTTTCAATAATTATTTTAACAAAAATGCCATGAAATGTTGTATAAACACCCTAATGTTCTTTATTGTTGCTACTATTATCTTTCCTAAATTACTACAGGTGAAACATGGCAGATGTTATAATATTAAGGTTTATAGTGCAAATACTCTTTCACTTGTCCATCTTAGAAAGGTTCAGTCGGCACTCTATGAGGCAAACAACTCTGCCTGTCAGCTTACCTCACAGATCTAGGAATAATGAACACATCAGAGGCTGACCTCAAGCAATATTCCTTCTGATTTGTTCTCTTTCACAGCACACTTGGGTTATGCCCCATTACTTCCCATGTGTTGTTTCATCTCCTGAGTTTCTTAGAAAATGTAGAGGTGGGGGAGAGAGAGAAATAGAAGATGGATTTTTCAGGTTAAAGAAAAATTGCTTTTGATAAAGAACCAGATATGTTAAAAAGTAAAATCCACAGCAACTCTTGAAAAGGAGGCAGATCTCGATTTCTCCAGATTGCAGGAGTTGTAGTATCCATTCAATGCCTTATTAGCTGAACTAGTTGTGAATATTACAAAGCTGGTGGCCCAGATTATCACTGCCTTGTTTTGAATATTAATAATGTTTCATTTTATTCTTATAAGGAAAGTTAGACTCATGATAAAAACAAACACACTGTAAAAATAATTTAGATAATTACTAAATAGGTCTTTATTAGCTTCTTGGAAATATTTTCGAAGCTTTGTGTACCGATGTAACTCCTTTGTAATTACGTTTACTATTTTTTAGAAGCTAAAATAACCTGTTCTCACTATTTGTTCCCTTCTTAGATTATATTTTACATGTATTTTGCTTCCCTGTTGGTCAGGTTCTATGACTCATGACTATCCTGTAAGACTGGGGTGTGTTCATGTCCAATAAAATTAGGCCATCTAACTCATAATAACATTAATCAGGAAACAAGAACATAGTGGTATCAGTGAGATTTGTCCTTTAAGATTTTGTCTGCCAATTCTTGTGGTAACTTCTTTACTAGCTTATGTTTTTTACCAGGATAAAGAATCCAGTTTTAGCTTCATGGATTAGGAGAAACATTCATTCATAAAGAACCAATGTTGCATTTTCAGGATCTCCATCTTGAAGATATTATTATTATTATTTTTACCAAATACTTGTTTTTTATAGCCATTTATTGTCTTGCTTTATGTCAGGTATATGATGTTTATTCAGTTTTTTATCTTTGAGCCATGATTCTACTTTTTAGTTCCCTAAACAACTATGTTAGAAATAAATGTGTCTATAATACTCACCAAACTAAATGGAATTTCCAAAGAAAACATTACAAGTGAATTAACCATTAGTATCCAATTCTAAGTTTTATAGAAAAGATAGAACCAAAAAGTAAAAGTCTGATCAGTGTAAAAATAATTGAAACTCAAAATAATGGAAAGCAATACCCAAAGAAATGTCTGGGAGAAAAAAAGCTGTAGTTATCATACTATATCTGAAAAAGGGATAAAAATATAACTTTTTCCATGAAACCAGCTCCAAACTATGCAATGATATGTAAATTTGACAGTGCTAATAAGGAAGACTTAAAGAGAAACAATGGGAAGACAAGAAAAGATGGTCCAAAAGCCAAGATACAATCTTGAAAGTAACGTGTTTGATTTGATTCTCAGAAAAAGCAAAGAGAGAACAAGGTCCAGAAAATATATGAAGAGACAACAGCCAAGAATTTACCCAACCTAATGAAAGATCATGAAGAGCAGATTCATATTGTATGTAGAAACTCAAAATTAATTATCATAAAGAAAAACACAAGCACATACAGGTAAAAAAAGCTTAAAAGAAGGCAGAGAAAAAAATATTCATATATACAAAATGGATTACATAGAACTATTGAAATGTGCTCCCAATTTTTTGTTCTGGATTTTCATATAATTTAATTAAATCAAGAATGAGAGTTATAGTGGAAAAATAAACAGAGTTACCAGAAAATAATGCTGTTAGATAATGCCAACTTCTATGAAATGAAAATAATCTCTCATGCTGGGAGATGTATAGAAGCCCATATATCAACCATTTTATCAGTTAACATGAGACTCACACATAATATCCTTCTTCTCATTCAATATTCGAAGCAGGAAATAAACTCTGCAACTAGCACAACCTTGGTAATTCTAATGTCGTAAAGCACAAGCCAAAAATGACACTTTTTGGCATTCGTATCCCATACTGGTGAGCTTATCAAACCCCGCCACAGCAGGCCTTTCTTCTTCCCTTCAGTCCAAACCATTGTGTATTGGTTCATTTCTTAAATAAATCATTGGATTTCACTGCATCTAAGCACTACAAATTCTGCAAATAATTCATCATTAGATATGATGGCATATTTTTTAAAAGAAAGACAATAGCATAATAAATATTGTTCTATTTCTAAATAAAAATGTTAGATTGAGTCCCTCCTATCTATGCAGAGAAATTTAGGATGTGAAGGCTTGATCACTTCTTTAGATCACATTTTACTAACACTGGACTGGATTATATTTACAGTTACCTAACTGTTCTGTTTACATAAATTATCACCATTTCTGACTCACACCAAATTAATTTTTCAAGTCTTAGTCTTGGATCATGGTTTAACTACTTAAAGTGATTCCCCACTACTTTTGAGTTTAAGTTTTGAATTCTTAAAATAAATAAAATATGTAGGTTGCTTAATCTTTAACTTCTTCAGTCTCAGCTTCCATTAAACTCTACGTGGAACACGATGCTTGCCCAAGCAAAGTACAAACTGCATTTCACAGGGAGTGTCTCACCTCCTCTTCCTTCTGGAGTGTGTGCAGGCTTTTTTTCCTATGAGACCTGTCTTCTGACCTTTCTGAAAAGGTTGGTTATGTCAATCAAATATGTTCATTTGGAAATACATTTTATGTGCACTATACCAATAAGTTAAACTTTTTGTTGTGTATCTTTTCCACAAGAATGAAGTTATCTTTATTTTATTTATCATGTCCTTCAACATTTGGTAAAATAGGCAGTTAGATATTCATGACATGGATGAAGACTAGGTAGGTAGAAAAGAGTAAAGTGTAAGTCTCCTGAGAAGTCATTTTGTCTATACAATGTTAAAAATTTTGGGAGGATCATACCAAAAATTAATGTGAGTAGGATAAGTCGGGTGATGATCTTGCATTCCAAGTTATTGGTAATAGAAAGCATTTTCTCATTGTATGCTTTTTCCTGAAACAAAAAATTTGACATGTATTAAAATCTGTAACTCAGGGCTCTCCTACTACAACAGTTTTCAGTATTTGAGTAAGACAACATTTGTTGAGGGATTAGTAATAAAGCTCCCATCTGGAAGATGTGAATGGATTGATAGAAATTCTGGCTTACAGAGAGAAAAGCATCTTGCATAAGCCAACACCACGTGTTACTTGTTTTTCACCTCCCATGTTTATGGGATAAACAACCCATTAATAATAGAAAACCTGAAACAATTTTAGCAGCAGATTCTACACATATGATATGTGTCCCATTAAACATTTTATATTCAATATAATATTAACATTTTTTAACTTCTTGAGTAATAAAGTTTTCAACTTCATTTGGGCACTCTTCTGCATGTTTCCTAAAACAAAATGAAGAAAAAGTATAAATCAACCAACCAACTAATCAGACAGTGAAGAAAAGACGAGCTGTTTCTTGGAGTGTTAGGAGACAGTGACATAACATTTAACTGCAAAGTGAATGTTGGTAAATGCAAAATTCCAAGGATCACACAGCAGTTATCAATATTTTATAAGAGTAGATACACAAATGAGCTAAGATATTAGATGTATAAATTTAAAACCTTCCCATGTTCTTTTTTTCTATATCAAAGAGCAAATTTCCTCTAATGATAGATTAAGGCAATATTTTTAAAATATGCATTTATTGAGAATTGCAGATTATATTGAATAAATTTATTGTAATCATTGCAATATTTTTATTTTATCAAAAAATCACTACTATGAACTATTGAAGAGAATAAATCATGAACTTCAAATACTTAGACTATACAATTTAATCCAGTTTTTCAGAATTAATTCCAAGTTATATAATCTATTCCTCTGCCATGTATAACATTTTTATCAAATGTATTTTCATAATTTGTGCTTTCTCTAAAGCTATCTTCAATCTAGAAAGCTTAGGATGAATCATCACTTTCCTAGGTTGCAGTGTACATTCTTTGATTTTGTCCATTCAGAGAATGACTCCAGTACTGATTTTGCTACATTTTAAGTGAGGCAATGTGATATGGCACAATGCAGTAGTGGGCATGTGTGAAAACTGTAGAGAAGAGTGTAACAACCGGTCAGTTAGGTTGTAGTAATACTTTGTGACTGGGAACAAAATACCAAAAGGTGTCATATAGCACTGAAGATCTGCACTATGAAAAATAATAAATAACTACATGTAGCTCCAAAAAGAAATGTCTGGATAAGCTCCTTCTTAAAGGTCTATATCAAAAACAGTTCTCCAGTAACTGATGCTATAGATTGACTCAGTACCTTAAGAAATGGTCTCTGGCACTAGTCTGCTGGATTTTGAAATTCTGATTTATTAAATGTGGTATGGACACATTTTTTTCAAATCCCCCTGCCTCCTATATGTACAATTGAAAATTATAATAGTACCAAATCAGAGGTTTGTCATTTAGGAAAAAAAGCTCATGTTTGGAAAACATTTATTAAAACATTTACAACATGTACTACCTTTGCATATTATTATTGTAACTTAATAGAAAATTTTATAAGGAGGATAGTGCTCTGCTATTGAAAGAAGAATATATAGAGATTTTAGGGGAAAATTCCAGCTTGGTTAATAGAATGGAACCATGTGGGCTCTAACATAATTACAAATGGAATAATCTCATACCCTCTGGGTGAATATTATAAATGAAATATTTCTTTTATTTGAGTAGGGATATATAATACAGTTGCCTAGATATGAAAGTACATTGTTAATTAACATAGCTGAAAGTCAAGACACTTTCAGTGTGGTAAAATTGACAGGGTACAATTTACAGAGTTGTCTTTCCTTGCACAGATGTGGGAGAGGGAAAATGTGCTGCTTTGTAATAGGTCCTTAATAAATATTTTTTAAATTATTGAATACTGAAAGCTAAACTCAGTGATGAGTCAACTTCTCTATCTCCAATAGTATAATATCCATTATTTTTTTTCTCTCAGAATCCTGAAACGATAGACCAATACTACACGCAGTTAAGATTTAGACATTTTACATTGCAGTCAGTGTGAAGCTCAATAACCTTATTGAGAGAAAACAACCAGAAATAAATTGTTACAAAACCAATTTCCCCAAGGGAAAGCTGTCAAGTTATTATGTAACAGTGCAAACCCAAAATACCAGTAAAGTTATAACCCCATTGAAAGTTTAGTTTGTTGTTTCTACAAATTGTTTATCTGTATATTTTACTGAAAATTTGACAGCTAGTATTGATCCAATCTATTTTTTAACTTACATGAGTAAAGAAAATTTCACTTTTCAAATATTCCACTTACAGACACCACAATGCAAATATTTTTAAAACTGGAATTTCTACTCAAAATTTTAAAAAATACTTTCAGAACCAAGAAAATTTGTAGTGAGTGTTCTGTTTATTTCTCATGTCGTATGGTTTAAATGAGAAGTGAAATACTTTAGATCCTAAATATATTTATAGCATGATATTTTTCAGGTTATTGAAACTGTTAAAATAGTGGAATATATAAGGTAGTAGTTATTAATAGACATTTGATTAAATAAAACAAAATAGTTTCATTTTGTGACCTAATTTTCTTCCCCTATTTGAGTCACTGAGGTTTCAGATGGACAATCATGTTATTTATTACACAATATTTAGGAAACGGTCCACCCAAAAACTCAGAGAACAACATGGAACACAAATTTGTCCAGACATTTCTTACTAGGAAAGCAGTGAGTTAAACATGAATTCACATCCAATGGTCCAACCTTTGTGAAGTATCCTTTGCTTTTGTTTTATATTAATGTGCTCTATTATAGAGGTTTTATTTTCACTATAAAAAGAGTTTCCAGTGGAAATGAGCATATTTTAGTTGGTCATTGGCAGTCTGTAAAATACTTTTTGAAGAAAACTGTTTAAATCAGAAAAGCAATTGTTTAGATAATTAGTTCTGACAGTAAAAAGATCATGGTTAATTATATATGTGACTTTTAGAAAATAAATATGACATTTCTATTGTTAATGGGAATTTTATGATTCAATTTTATTGGTTTGAAAATGTATTCTAACACGAAGTTCATGTTTGTTTTTTGGAATGACTATTGCCTTTAATATCATGAATCAAGAATATTTACACCTTACTAACATAATACAACCCAAGTAATTTTAAAATATCCATCTATGACATTAGGAAAGAAAAGAGAAAGAAAATACGCAATGCTGTTACATACACACTAGCACGTATTTATAATTTAAAGAAAGAAAATAAGCTTAGATTTACTTGCTGTGACCATCGTAAAAATTAATATAATTGAAAAGAAAAACTCAGTGTTAAACTTTGGAACTGAGAGGTCTCCCAAAAGCCATATGATAAAGATTTGGTTGCCAACCCATGGCATTACTGGAGGACACTGGAAACTTTAGGGAGTGGGGCTTATTGAAAGGAAGTTGGGTCACAGGGGTGTGCCCTCAAAGGAGATAATAGAACCCATACTTCACATGAAAGCTTGTGACAGAGGTGAACAGCCTTCCACCATCCTTACCACAGGCTCCAAATCAATGAAGACAACTGTTCATGTACTGAAAACTCTGCCACTGTGAGACAAATTAAATCTTTCCTCCCATCAAATTGACATTCTCAAGTATTCAGTAACAGTCATGGAAATCTGACTCACATGCTCAAGTTATAAATGCAAATATCTTTCCACCTTTAAGAATAAAGTGAATTATAATTGTCTAGGTGCATATGTATATTGAAACCCCCCAATTTGTCTAATGTTTTAGACTGAATCAACTCATTCTGTTTCTGAATCGTCCACTCAGTCTATTACAAAGTTTCCTGCTTTGAATTTCACAGGACACTAGAAAGATAGTTTTCCACACAGAGTTAGAAACTCGTTTCAACTACTGCTGTGATGGTTGATAGAGACATGCTTTATTTTAGAAAAATATTTCATCAGAAATAACGTGCTGTGCTACTAGCTCTGTGAGGGCAGGGAGATTATTTTATTCACACTTTGTCTGTCAGGTTTCTTAAATTTATATACACATTTTATTAACATATTCTGAGCTATAATTTCTGTGCAAGCAAGTACTGTATCTTTCTTATACATATTTACATCTCTACCCCATCATTGCCAAGTTTTTATTCATCCCCTTATTCCTCCAAAATATTTGAGTTTAGGAAATATTTGAGACAATAAGGATATAGTTCAAAGAAATGAAGCAAAAAACACATACAAGTCTCTACCTATATATTTTAGAAGAGATGAAGTTTTATTTTTCAAGAATGAACCACTCTATTTCCTTTTTCTAAGAGTTCAAAGCTGAGTGATGCTAACATAACACACAGGTTATAAATGAAGAAAGCGAAGCAAAGGCTGGTTGGAAACTTCACTCACAGTCAGAGGAAGCTGGAGGTGGACCATCAGAGTTCGTGTTTTAATGATACCACCTCCAACAATTGCTTAACTCTGTTAAATTAATTTTTACACCATTTTTTCTTTATCAGGGATATTTCTGAGTTTAATTTCAAAGTGCTTAATGTAAATTCACGTTTTAATAATATGTAGATCCTTGGAGAAATGGAAGCTTCCAGGAGGTCAAAGACCAAGATGAGCAAGGGAACATGGGAAGACTGCACACTGGTTTCAAGTCATTCTGTTGCCTTCATGAATTGCAGCAAAATCCCCAATTTTCGCCTATATTTAAGATGGAAATGTTGTCCTATAAGATGTCAAAGATCCTTTTAAACTCTGTATAACTATACAACTAACTACAATAAGTAGTGAAAATATATTTAATAATGACACAGTAGTATTTTCTTCCATAACAAGTTATTCTACACTAGAATTTTCTAAATATCAGAATTTCTTTTAATCATTGATAATTTAGTTTATATGGAATGCTGATTGGTACCTTTTATTTGGTTCTCTGTATTCATTATTACAAGCATATGTTATTGAATAGCATCTGAATTAACTTTGATATTCATTATTTTATTAGTATTGTAATTTAACTTTTTTTGCAATTCCTCCATATTCAGTTATTACTTTTCATAATTGCTTTCTTTAGTAACATTTCTATCTTTACATTTCTTTCTTGTCTTTTAATATAGACTTGAATCCTTCCTTACAAATAGGATTATGTGAGATGTTTACCAGAAATCTATACATCTTTACACCTTCTCTGGGGAAAAAAATAAAAGAATATCCATGAATATACCTTGCAGTACATAGATCACTTATTTACGGAAGGTTTTCATTTTTGTCCTTTGTATGTTTTCTGCATTTCAGAATATTGGTTAACCTTTTAAAATCTGTATTGGAAATCACCTTATAAAATATTCAAAGAATTCTTGCTGTCTCTATAGATATATTCATTCATCAATTTATAGCAGAGTATGAGCATAGCAATAAATTTGTCTGTTAAAAACAGACATGAAGAAACACTGGGCAAAACTAAGGTTATAGATTGATGTTAGTATTGTATATGGGCTACACATAGAGATTGTATTTGTCCTTGTCTCCCTGAAGATACCCATTGTCATAAAGATATTCTACTGCTACTACTTCACTTTAATTTCACTAAATATAAGTACAATTTAAATATGAAATGTATCATATACCTTCTTTGTTTATATTTCATAAAATAAAGTGTTGCCATAAGATAAAATACTTAAACAGAATGAATTCTTTTAAGCATAATAAGAGTATCCTTTGCACTGGAGACTGTTGAAATACCTACTTCACATACGAGTAAGGCAAATGTAGAAAAGGTGATGATGATGATGATAATAATGATGAGGTATGTGATAATGAAAGTGAATTTAAATTAAGTTAAAATTTAAGTCTTGCTATTAAGCACTCACCATATTCCTTTGTTATCCTATGTGTAGCTTTATAAATACAAATATCCAGTTCTAGTATATTAACACTGTAGAGAAAATTAAATTCATTTTATAAATTTGATGGAAACAAAATAGCATCATAATTTTAGAATTTTGTGAAGTAAATTTTTCTAAAGGAGCTATTTTGCTGAATGTGACAATATGAGACTGAAACGATTTTTCTTACTGACCTTACTGTATTAAAATATCAAACCATAATATTTCATAGCCTTTGCCTTTCTTTCATTATGCCTAACTATAGGTTTTATTGACCATAAAACTATGTAACCCCTCTTAAAAGTGATCCACATAAATTCTTGGATCAATTTCTTTTCTTTTATTATTTAAACAGTGTAGGAGATTTTCATCTCTTCTCAGGAAGATTTGTAGAATAGTATGGAAACTGAATACTGTTTTCTATTCAGCCTCAAAGTAGTATTTGTACATATGGCTAAAGGAAATAATTTTCATTTAGTCATTTGCTCTCAGCATCTATTCTTAGCACCATTATGGGCATTCATACCTGCAATTATGCATATTTATTTTTCTAAGCACAATGAAATGTGTAATCTTCAATAGTATGAAAGATATATTTTACCTTATGATTATTTGCATGTGATGAGAAACACATACTTGACACTTTAAAAATTCATATGTCAAATCAAACTGAGAATATATTATCAGATTTTAAAAATGATTATTGGGTTTAAATTTATCAATCATTTTTAATTAATCTCTTTGTTCTTTGAACTAAAAGGAACAGATGCCTTTTTTTTTTTTTTTTTTTGCAGCACTGGGGATTGAACTCACAACCTTGCACTTGCCAGGCAGGTGCTTAGGCCGCTGAGCTAGATCCCTGGCCCCAGTTGCCTTTTTGATACATAAAAATCTAACCTGCTCTAACTCAAAACTTTACAAAGATGTTTTTAATTTAGAAATATTCTTATCTTTACTTATATTAGCTTATCTTAATAATTTAAGTTTTTTTTCCTCTGTGACAGGTTATGATACCACTAAATCTCTCAGAGAAAATGTACAGAAGGTAAGTTCTGAATTGGGAGATGTACAAAAGAAGAAACTTTAAAATTGTTTCTTCCCTTCTCTCTTTTTGTGAACTTAAGTCATTCTTAAGAAAATTAGATGAAACATGACAATGAAACTGATATTAGCCAATCTAAGGAATGTTAATGCTTATTCATATTAAGGAATTGGTCAGAAGATTGAAACTTCATATAAAATTTGGTAGTTATCTGTGAAGATCGTAGACTCCGTACAATTTTTGAATCATACTGGCATAGGTTATTAAAGTTTCAGTATATAGTGAGAGTTTCTATATAATGAATCTATCTAGCGCTAACCCCAACAAAGTGAGAAGCACAGTAAGATGCTATTTTTCTTTAACTTACTAAGCAAATTAATCTATATTAGATATAGAACTAAAAAGCAACTCTCGTTTGTGGTTGCTTAGGCATCCATTTCTACCATTGGCTATGCTGTAGAATAATACATATTAATGACCTGTGAGGACATAATATCATTCTCATTATAGGACTGAGGGTGGCAGGCTTCCAAAGAATATTCCATTCCTCCTTTATCTCAATTCTCAATTTTACTAGACATAACTAACATTATTTTGTGAATGTTTGTATGCTCTTGTCATTCATAATCATCTTTCAGAAAATAGTGCATTAAGGTATAACCAAAAGCTGTGGTGAATGTTTGCATTTTTAAAAAATATGCTACATCAAAAGACACATTGCAGTTAATCTTTGTTTCGAACACTCTTAGATCATCACTCTTGCCATTTTCTGAAGCAGTCCTGAAAAAACTACAAGGGTCCATAGCCATGCCCAGATCAGAGTCAGCTTTTCTTGAAGTCAAGAAGGAACAAGAGCTAGCAAGAGCTTGTCCATTATGTGGCCTAATTGAAGTGCTTGTGTTGCTGCTGAACCTCAGGCTCAGGATGTCTTTTGGACATGATGGGAAAAAGTTCTGAAATAGATGAAGGAAGAGGTTACCAAAGTAAACTCAGACCCAACAGACAGTGCTCAAGAGGCAAGGGTCTCCTAAGTTTTTTTTTTTAATAGAGGACATTATATATTTTCCTTAAAGTGAACAATATTAGTGAGTCCTAAAAAATAAGCAGCCATGTAGGACAGCCTCTGATTACCTTGGAGCTTGAAGCATATTGCTAGATTTCCCATTGGTCTCTGGGGTAGATATACAAAAATATACACAAAGCACCAGCCACAGAGGCTTTATTTATTAGGAAAAAAATGAAGTCAAATGAGGCTATTTCACATGCTGTATTCATTGGGGCATAGTAGAAGAACCCTTTAAACTAGAAAATGGAATTAAAGTAGAAAAGAGTGGTTAAAATAACAGATGGTTCAAATACCTAAAGGGCCTGACTTAATCTCATGGAGTTCATATTGCTTAGGCAGAAATTAATTCAAATTGTTTACATCTTGAGTGTGATACTGTGCAAATAAACATTGTCTCTCATATCCCAAACTTGCTACTCTTCTTCTGTTGTTATGTGTCAAATTGTGTGCCCTTAAAATTTGTATGCTGCAGTTTTAATCCCAGTGCTTTGGAATGTGACTGCGTTGGCATAGATGGTATTTACTGAGGTTATTCAAGTTGAATGAGGTTAGTGGTGTGGGTGCTAGTCCCACATGTCTGGTGGTCCTACAAAAAGAGTGTAGAACACTGGTACTATTAGATAAGAAAAACCATGTGAAGACAGCAGAACATGATGGTCAACTATAAGCTAAGGGGAAATTCCAGGCTTTGGAAGACACAAACCCTGCTGACATCTTTATCTTAGACTTCTAGTCTCCAGAACACTGAGAAAATAACTTTTGATCATTAACCCTCTCACTTTGTGGCACTCTGCTATGCCAGCCAAAACAAAGTAATACATCAGCTGATGTATTTTTCTCTTAGAAATATGCTTTCTTATATTAATCTTGATGCTTGATGTGCTTGATGCATGATATACTATGTGTGTGTGGTGTTCTTTGTGGATTGGGACACTTTGTAAGTTTTAAAATTAGTGTTGTTATCCTAGTCATTTTAATATAATAACCCTTACGGAATCTGGACAATATGATGTCTGCTCTCATGATGAACAAAATATGAAACAAAAGCATTTTGTCTTTGATTATGAGCTACAGTGTCACTTGGTAAGAAAAAATCATAGAGTTCTAATTTTCTATTTCAATCTGTGTTTTTCTGATACCCTTCACTCTTGCACAAGACATAAATCATTCATTTTTTTGCATCTTAACCTATATTATTTCTACACATTTTATTTTGATGATTTCTAGGAAAAGGATTAGATTGCATTTCAACTATATTAATTCCATCCTCTTTGAGTAGTAAAAATAACAATAATTCTGTCATATTGTTTCAATTGAGCGAATAAAACAGACAAACAGCGCTAAAAACTAGAGAACTAAAAACATTTTCCCTAAAATGAAAGTTCCTTGGAAATTTCTAAAAGCTATGCTTCATTTGAAATGTTATGCATATCCACCTAAATACGCTAAATATTTATTCAATATGTCTTAATATTTTAGAAATAAATGTCCACTCTGTAATAATGATTGGGTCAATGTGCAAAAAGATTGGGGACCATGTAAACCAAAAGCAATTTAAATTGACAAAACACTAGGAAAAGATCCATCATAGGAGCAAAATTTAACATCCTGTTAGTTTTTACTTATGATGAGTGAGATAAACAAATGCACTAATAAAATAAAAATTATTGTGGTGTGTTCACCTTTTAAACATCTCCAAAATGACGATTGGAATTTACATCCTCAATTCTTAGATAAAAAACACATTTCAATAGAGAATTGTTGTTTTGGATTAGATTTAAAGACTTTATAAAATCTTATAAAAAGATTTTATTTCCTTTTACTATGATCTTTTAATCATTTTCTTGGATGAATAATTAATAACAGTGCAAAATTGAGACTAATTTGCGAGTTATAACTCCAAAAAAGCTAGACTATGTACCAAAGTCTCATAGACCATCTACTCGAGAGATGATTATGTCTCAGAAAACTCCTTTCCAAACTAGAGTTGTTCAGAAAGAAGATATCGTTATGCTTGCAAAGAAAATAGATGCATTTGTTTCTGGTTTTTACTGTACTTATTTACTGAAACATTCCTTTTAGAAATCATAACATCTGCAATGTTTCAAGCATAATGTACACTTAGGTAAACAGCTTAAACATAAGAGCATTTTTATATTCTGCCATACATTTATTTTTGGTCTAAATCTCTTGAATATTGTTTCTCTAACTTTAGTAATAATTCTTTGGAAAGCCAAATATTTTGAAGTGATTTTAGTAAAATACCCTACAATTTGCTGTAAAAAAGTTAATCTGTTGATTTGAGCATTTAACCAAAGGGTGTATATTTTCCTCACTGGAGCTCACATTTTTTACCTTTCTATTTAAGAAAGTAGCAATAACAAGAACTATTCCAACTAATTCCATTCACTACTCACACTAAAATGGTTATATAATAAAAGCTATTAATCTTAGAAATGCTGTTTAAAGTACAGAAGGGATTGGACTATTTGGAGAGAAATGCATTAAACACAGCAGTTCTTAAATTGAAATCTATGTCTCCAAATACTCAAATTGATGTAGATGCATTTTCTGACACTAAGACGCTTAACTGAAGCCTCTTTCTTTGTTCCTCCATAGCCAATACTAAGCCCAAAGAGCAGTCTGCTCAATTGCTCTTTTAAAGTGCACTTATAAATAAATCAACATTATGATAAATGTCTTCAATATATGTAGAACATTTTTTATGAATGGTAAACAGTGATTTGAGGCCTTTCATTTGACCTCAGACCTTTCTTATAAAGGCTACCAAGCAATGTAGTGTCTTCATTCAGTATCTTAAGTGCAAAATTATTGATTTACTTAGATGACTTTTTTAAAGAACAGTAAACTCTTCAGATATATTTTCTCTTTGTATCTATACTATTGGTGTTTGCTGGTAGCCTAGGTTTTTATTAAAATTTAGAGATGCCTGTACTTTTACCTTCTCAATAATTGAAAATTTGGAGGCTTACTGTAAACACATTACATCAAAGTCTAGAAAGTCCTTTGTTAAAAAAAGAATCAATTTTATTGAAATTGAATTCTGCAAACAAAATGCAAGCACAATCGATCGGTTTAATAGGGTTGTTGGTAGTTTTGTGCCTTACCCCAACATGCCTTGCTGTCTAGATTTTCAAACTAACTTATTAAAGTCAAGAAATACTGTTGGAAATTAGAACGTTATGATCTGTTATCTACTTGGTCACATCAGGATGGGAAAGTCATATTTGAACTATACTCATCTCTACTCACAGTACTTTTAAAAAACAGTCAATAATATTTAAGATACAATAAAAGACACTATTTTACAATTTAATGACTGGATCCACATAGCAGAAAGAAAAGTGACAATTTTGGAAAATGCTTTAGAGATTCATTCAAACTAATTCAACACTTATTGAACATTATGGGTTAATAATTCTGATTTTATTCTTGTGATAGAAAAAATATTTATTGTTGTATATTTTTTACTTCATGTTCATTAATATCTAGAAATTCTAATTGATGTTTTCTTATTTTAATAAAAGTTCTGTTTACATTTATGTCAACTTTAGCATCTCAAGTACTGCATCATTGAGAATGTCTCAAAATGGACTTACTTGAAAGAGGCAGTTACATTTTTGATCAGCTTAGTGAGAGTTAAAGATTCAATACCCATATTATTTGTATTAAGACTTTCACCTAAGCACAATATATAAACAAAGTATTAATGTACATATAAAAGGAAATTACAAGGATCGCATTATCAGGCAAGTTACCATAATGGCTAATTAAAGCTTAATCCTATTGATATCTCTAGTATACAGTGTATCTAAATGTGCCTCATGGATATTTCACCTGAGATGTGAATAAAGGGACTGGGTTATGTATACATTAACTCTATCACTTAGTGATTGAGGGATCTTAACAGAATGGATGGCATCAGTTCTCAGTCTCTGTTGATCTGCTGTGCTATCAGTCAGAGGAAGATCTTTCAGTTAGTGAAAAATCAGGGAAAAGAATGAAGGTCCAGGCTGTGGAAAGGCAAGAGTGGCCCAAAACCACCTTTACAACGTTACAACAAAACACCTTAGGCATCTAATTTATAATAGGAAAGTTTCGCTCACAGTTGGGACCACAGATTGTAGTTGTAGTCTAATAATCAAGTTTTCCATTGCTTTGGGCCCATGGATGAGGTAGCACATCCAACCAGGAGCAAATCATTTATATTACCAGCCAACAGAAAAAGAAAGCAGAGAGGGCCAGAGACCCAAAATCATCATCAAGGCTTCAATGATAAAACACTGCCCACTAGATTCTAATTATTAAGGATTCTACCACCTTCCACCCTGGAGACTAAGCCTTTAACAAGTAGACCTATGGTAGGATGCTTATCCAAACCATAGCAACATGTATGAGTGTACATTATAAAGACATATTTCAGAATCAAATCTCATCGTAACCACGACACAAACCAGAACTCATGAAAATAATTTAAGCGATTGAATTATTGACTCATCAGTAACAGCAGCATTGTGCCTTGCACGTGTAAGACTTTGTAATTATAGCTTCTTATCACTGTAATGAAATACTGAGATAATCTATTTTAAAAAGAGGAAAGGTTTATTTTAGCTCACAGATTCAGAGCTTTCAGTCCATGCTAAGTTTGTTAATTGATTTGGAGTCTGTTCAAGTTAGCATG